>JAGFPH010000853.1:243007-254555 GCA_018207615.1 Philaenus spumarius
ACTTTTCAATTTTTTGTAATTACATTTTACAGTAGCCTAGGCTTGTCGATTTATTTTTATAAAAGAAAAAGGTAAGTTAATTTCTATTTAGCCTTATTTATTGATATTATATAGTTATTTACTGTGTTTAATTATTACAAATAATGAAGTTAAATTATTTTCATTAGGTAGGCTAATTCTTGCTTTAAGTAGGTACAATTTTGAGGTTATATTTTCCCAACTGGGCTAAAATGTTATAACGTAAACAAACCAACTTGGCCTAGGCCTATGTTAACCAAATCACAATAAATAATACTACACTTTCACCTAAGTAACATACCACAAAATTCATAAATAATAAGTATTGACATCACTTTTTCAATTATGTGTATTTATCCAATGGAAAGACCAGAAATACATTTAAAAACATAAAGAATCTGAATTAGGTTATGCCAAATGTAAACACTATATCGGCCATCTAATTTCACAATCCATATGATTCGTATGAAAATACAATTCAAAGCAATGTAATGGACAAATCTAAAGATAGATATAGAACACAATATAAATATGTTTAACTTAAATAACTGTTCAGTGAAGTAATATTGATTACTATCCAAAAATGTTAAAATCTAATTATAAGATCTAAGATGATTGTAAATGTAATAGCCTAGTTCGCATTGAATAAAAACAAGTCAGCTGTTTGTATAGTAAGTTAAGACCCACTTGATACTAAAGTCGTGGTAAATAAATAATTCTAATTTTTTATAAAATGTTGGTAATTTAAACCGACCTGGCATGAAACTAAAAAAAAGTGATTTACAAAATAAATACGATATTACACGCGATAATGTGAGATTTATACAAGAAACACAAAAATAATGTGGACTTATAGAAACTGAGTACGACCGACCATTTAGAGATCGGACTTACAACAAAGCTGTGCTAAGCTCAATACCAATGACCCCCTAGGAGGCAATTGAAAAGAAGGACTCAACAACCGCCGATTTTTAAAATGAGTTAACATTCACCCATCAAGATGTGAAGATGTATTAGTACTTCAATAATTTCATTTATTTTTAAAAGTTAAAGTGTTACCTAACATCAACGAATTATAAACATAACAGGTCTGTATAACTTATCGTTGACAATTCTACAAACAATATGATTTAAATCATCTCACCAAACCAATAAACTTTGAACATTCTTAAACTACAGCCATTTTTTCCATGCATTTTAATTCAATTTTTTACTTTCAATTATTAATATGATTGAATGCCATAGATAAAGATTATCCAACACCCAGTCGATAACCCCTTGCTCGAGATTTGTTTAAAATAGGTTTATTATTATTACAATTAATTGTGATTAATAAATAAGAACTCATAAATTTTATTAAGTAACTGAGCAAGGCCGATGGAAAATTAAGGGAATTTTATTTGAACCAATTTTAACAGAGAACTTTGAATAACCCAACCATGTTAATTATATATACCTAAAGATTTGAATGTATAAACCTAATTCTTGGTAATAATTAAATGAAGTATCAAAGGTATTTTATGCTTTTTTTTTGTATAGTTATATCTATTTATAGAGTTAGATTATTAGTAGTATTACAAGTTGTTTATCTTTTCCTTTAGTTTGGTGATTATATTATAGATACATTAGAAGAAAAATTCAATTTATCATTCAACATGTTTTTTGGGTTGTTTTTATATTCTGTATAAATTGAAATTCCTCTAATCTGTTCATTGTGGTCCCTTTTTTGGCATTTAAATGTGCAAACTTGTATTTAACTCTGTGTAGGTATGAGCTTCGTTAATTAAGTATTCTACAAAGTTTGAAGTCTGTCTGTCTATCCGGTATGAAGATGATAGTAATTATTTATTCATTTTTATTACTTCTCAACAAATTTTGTAAATCTGGACTAATTTTTGCAAATGTATTATTTCCTCAGTGATCCAAAGCAGAGGTTGTGTCGAACCAGTTAGTGCATGCACAAATAGGAAATGCTGTATAAAATGCTTTATTTATTAATAAACCCGGTACATAACTTTACCTTTCCTAGGCTTTAAAAAAATATCCTATTTTTATTTGGCGTTCATGCTGTCGGGATGGTTATTGTTGGCAAACAAAATGCACATTTACAACTCAAATATCTCCAATTTTGTTAAGATACTGGCTAGGAATTCCTTTCTCAAGTTAAAAAATAGTTATACCGTGCTGTACTAGTTGGACGATTTTCAATATACCTATTTTTAACTCTGTATAGAAGTTACAATCGAATAGATGACTACTGGGCTGTTTGAAGTAGGCCTATGAATGTGAGTTTTCTTCACAAAAAATTGCCATCTCTTCCATACGTTAGCAGGTCTAATTTGGCCAGTTTTTATATATCAAATTAAAACTTGGTATAGCAATTAAAAAGCGTATTTTTAACTTATATACCAAGACTTAAGTTAGTATTTTAAAAATTAGCCATCAGAAAGTTAAACATACCAGTATAAATATGCTCTGTAAGAATGCACTATTTTCTGCGTGTACTTTTTAAAAGCGAGGCACTTGAATATCTTTTTTATAAAGATACCTAATCGTTTTTACTGAACACGTTTGGATTCAGCGACTCCATTTTCGTTATTTTTTAACATATCATTTTCAAAATCAGTTCAGAAGTTAAAAACATAATTTTTTAAGTTTAAAAAATTAACTAATCTGCAGCCGCTCAACGCAAGCGTTTTGACAAAAAAAATTTAAAGTTCTAAAATTATACTTTTTTTTTAAATTAAATAACAAAAAAGGTTTATACCCCTTGGTCTTGTTAACCCTCCAAGTGCTAACGTCGCATATGCGACGTTTGCGCAACACATTTTGTAAATGTGTACGACGCCGCTATTTTTAATACAATCGGATACTTCTATGTATGTTTGTGTTTGGAAAGAGTCACTTTATTATAATTCAGAGTTTCATAGCGATATCAACTCAAACAAACCTTCGGCAGAATTGTCAAATCAAGTATCTATACACGGTATATAGTCGTGTAGTAGGCCTACGCGTAGATAGACGCTCGGAACTCGGATTTTGTTTGTTTATCCACTAGTTGTTATTCATTTTTAGTTTTAGTTTAGATCAGTTTATTTTTATTTGTTTTTGTAAATGTTTATTTATTTTTTTAAGTAATTAAGAGTGAATTTAGCAATTTAAGGGCCAATAGAGGTGCGTTTGAAAATAGTGATTTTTAGAGACTTTGAACTGTAAATATGTTTTTCTTCTTTTTTTTTCTTGTATATAATGTGTGTGTTATTCCTTTATAACAAATTAAAACCATAAATATTGGGCCTAGACAGTACTTTTATATCTTTAGAGGCAAATTTTTCTTCTTTGTGCAAAAAAACATTTTTTTTTATAAAAAACGGAGTTTTTTTTTATAGACAAAAAGTTTGTTTTTTACAGCAAAGTAGTAGTGTTATATATATTTCTATTCACCATAAAATTGTGCAACTTTTGGCTATATTGAATTTTCTACATTACTTTTTTTTACATATTTTGAGTGAGAGGTTTTAGAACACAAAAATTTTATTTTTTTTATTTCTACTTTGGTCAACAAAAAAAAGTATAAAAATTATAAGGTAAGCCTGTTAAAGCTATTTACTGTAAAGATCATGTAATTGTGATTAAAATGATATATAATAAGTCTTACTTTACTGTTAGTGAGTATTTTATAATGATTTTAGTTAATAAGCATGCACGGAACCAAAAAACCCTTAGCACTAAAGAGCAATATAGTCAGCACTTGGAGGGTTAAGTCTACAATGTTTAATGTGTAAAAAAAGTTTAAAGTTGATATTTTGAAAATTATCTAAACTAGAGCTGTTTGAAATGTGTTGGTGGGTTCGATACTCCTACAATCGCGAAGCCCGTTGATAAGTCAAATGGCTATAGATTGGCTAATTTTGAAGATAACAAGCTGAGACTCGGGATAAAAGTTTAAAATATGCATTTTAACTTCTATGTCAAGTTTGAATCCGATGTATTTAAATTCGGCAAATTTAGACACGCCACACCTATTAATGAGGTAGCAATTTTCTGTGAAGAAAACGCTCATTCATATTTCAAACAGCCCAGGGATTTATCAATTTACAAAATATCTTCAAATTCTATATAAAAGTTAAACGCATGGATATTAACTTCCATATCAAAATTGAAATAAAATTTTTTTTAAATCTTGGAAGTAGATTCTCTTACCCCTCACTTATTATTTTTACATAAAGCAGCAACAAGTTTGTTTTGTAATGACAGCTCTTAAAATGTGCAACGACTTATCGAAGTCCTTGCCTCGAGCTATACTAGTTGCGCGCATGCGCGTATGAACCAACCTTGTACTTGACATTGACCTACAAACCAGTCGAGTACGGAGTCCCGACGTATCAACTACACGCAAGGAGCAGGTCAACAGCGTCCGTCGGCGACAAAGTTCTAGGCTCACTCTAATGTTAAATATTATGCCTTAAGCAAAACTAATTATATTATTTAATAATCGGTAATCGCGTAACGTAAGATTATAACAAATCGCGCACTCGTAAATAATATTTACCGGTAATAAGTTTAGTTCGGTTGCAAGCCTATCGTGTAAATATGGTGACTAGTTTTTAGATTCAGTTAAAGTGTAATACTTAGATATATATATAATTAATTTAGCGCTCGTTAAAAGCTGGCGGAATCGGATTTGGTGACTACGGCTAAAGGCAATCGGGTAAAATTAGGGTTGATAATTAATTAATTCCTCTGGGTTTGTGGCTAACGTCCATTTTGCATCGACAGTTACAGTCGCGCCTTCCATAAACTTACGAAGTCGATGCAAATACACGCTGATCAGGCTTTCCCGATTAACATCAAAGGGAAAACCGGTACAAATGTAATCATTAAAAGAACATTGATATTTAAATTCATACATTAAATAATTATACAATTGTTTGTACATTTTTTCACTCAAATTTAGTGTTTTTAAGATGTATTATCTTATAAAAATTGCATTTTAATTCTTCGTACGGCGTAAACTTAAGATTCTTAAAAGAAAAATATATATTTTATAAGATGGAAATACAACAAATTGTGAGTATAGGCCTAATATATTTGTTGTTAATAGTAGATAAAAAAAGATAAATTAACAAACATACTTATAGAGTTGTCTGATAAATAAAAACTTCACAACTAACTGTTCCTCTTGATACAACTAACTACCGTAAAACATGGGTCAGCCGCTGTCTCCAGTAACTCCATTATTTGTTTTTCTTTTTTTAAAACGTCTGATTGATCGTTTCCCTCTATTTTTTTCTTTTAACCTTTATTACACTGGTAAACAATGTTGCATAAAACAATATCTAATATCGTGTATAACACGAACGGTTAACATGAATGCATTTGTGCGCCATATTCTTTTTTATCTATATTTTTAATTTGAGTAAATAAAAACATTTTTTACTAATACTTATTAATACTTCTTAGCATAATTTATTTTAAAAAATGTTTCTAGCAAAAAAGTTAAGTAAAAATGCTTGCTACAGTAGGCCTTTTTTTAACCGGTTTTTATTGTTTAAAAAATGAATTGTTGTTAACTTTATCTACTCGTTGAGATGAACAAATTTAAAAAGAACGATGGTTTTTTTTTCGGTTAACCTGTGCTGGGTTCCGTACTCAAATGTCTATTTTTACTGTACCTACTAATATAAACCATGTTGCCTTTTAGCATAAACAGTTGGATAATGTATCTGCATTGAAAATCAGCTAAGCTTTGTTCTTTAAATAGACAATGAAGACATTTGATATAAATTCTCTTTGCTTCTATTAATATATGATTGGTCAAAGCATCCAAGCTGCCCAACACTTCCGATATTACTTTAATAAATCTGTTGCTATAAATTGTAAGTTTGCTAATCCACTTAGTGCATAATTGTAAATGTTACTAAATAGAGTAATAATAAAATGATTTAAGGCATGTATTGTTTTTAATACATTTAGTTTTATAACAGGAATAACTAAGAATTCCATCAAATTGATATAATTATGTTTCATAAATAGCCTTGGATTACCTTGCAAGTTCTCAATGAAGGTGAAGAGCCTGATAACTTCTTCTGGGTTGGCCTTGGTGGGCGTAAACCTTATGAACAGAATGCGGAGTTTATGCTGTACTCTCGTCTGTTCCGTTGTTCTAATGAAAAAGGATACTTTACCGTTTCTGAAAAATGTTCAGATTTTTGTCAGGTAGGCTATATTTAAGTAACTAGAAAACAGTAAGTACATTATATTATTATACTTTGTTGCTTTTTCTTAATTTAATGGTAACTATACTAAGAATTTTAATTCTTTGCATTAATTTCTAAGTGACATAAATGTTTCTAAAACATATCTGACTAACTGCAATTTATTTAGTTTTTTTAAGTAAATAGTTTTAAAACAGGTAAGATTATTTAACATAATCTGTTTAATAATTTTGTTTACTTTTTGCCTGAAAGTAATTTAAATATAAATTTGTTGCTATATCTAAAAACTGTTTTGTACTTTGAATACAGAATAATTTTAAACAATTTGTTGATCAAGTTTTTTTCTTTGTTTTTGTCACTATAAAGTTTTTGTTAGCTAGTTAAGTATATACGATGAGAAGGATTGGTTTCCACCAATTGTTTGAAACAAAAAGTATTTGTTTTATGTAACTTACTTTCTATAGGCTACAGCAAGTTAACCCAAATTATTGACTTGTTTTATTACTTATGCATTACTTGTGTTATTGTTTTACTTGTATATAAGTAAATTCTTTACTTATTTCTATAGGCGTATTACACTTTGTACTCAGCTACGCACAGGGAGGTTGCCAAACTGAGAAGTGTTAGGGCATAATTTTCTGTTTTCTAAGACAACTTAAATAAAATAAAATACCCTTCACCTTTCATAGTAATTCATCTGCCAAGCTAGTACTGGTAGCGTTCAAAAGTACTACACTTTTACTTAGTTTATGATTTTAAATCCCCAAATTTAAAAAATCTTCAATTTTGCGGCCACCTGGGTTCCCTATATTATGGATGAGCCGGCCCTGGGTCTTGGTTGCGCAGAGCTTCAGTATTGAAACGACTAGTGACCAGTGTGTAACTATTAAAGTCGTACAGTACTTACTCTTGTACATGTACTTTTACAATGCTAAATTATTAATGAACCCAAACATAACAGCAGTTGTTTACATTATTATATTTCTCTCAATGATAAATGCTAAGGGCCGGGGGGTCCTGAGTCAATGCATTATTATAAACCCCAACTAATCTTAAAACTTAATGCCAAGATTACTAACTATTTTCAGACTAAGAAAATTTATGAATAAGTATGAATAAGCTCATAAATAAAGTCTCAGATTAAGTTTTAGTCTGGACTTATAAATACCTTATACTTATCAATAATTGCAACAAAAGACGAGCTTTGTAGCCAAGCTATTAATTGTGCTGCACTCTTCAGAAAAACACCATGTTCTCAAGGTAACAACATTAGCAGCTTATGCAATAATTAGTGTGCAGTACATGCATATTTTTTGTCGCTTGTTAGCAAATTTTCATAGAAAAGATGTGCTATTGCAGTGAATCTTATGGCAAGACCTAAGGGCTAGAGTAGTAAATGAGCACCAATCATGGTCTTAAGAACATGTTTTGAGGTATCATTAAAAATTTTATATGTGTTCGCACTCTAACGGCCGCATTTTAAGTCAGATTTGGTCCAAATTTCGTACACACGTTGGTTGTCTATGTCGCTTGGACGAGTTCGTTAGCAAAAAAAATCCAACAAATGAAAGCACATTTTTTGACCGGAGTAACATATGTGTTTGCACTCTCACATCCGTATTTTAGTCCGATTTGGTACACACGTGTGTTAGTTGTTTACATCGTTTGGATGAGTTCGTTAGCCAAAAAAAATCCAACAACCGGAAGTAACATATGTATATATGTTTTCGCACTCTAACAACCGTATTTTAAGTTCGATTTGGTCCAAATTCGGTACACACGTTTGTTGTCTGTATTGCTCGGACGAGTTTGATAGCCAAAAAATCCATCAACTGAAAGCACGTTTTTTGACCGAAAGTAACTATTTTTTTAGATTTTTCGTACGAAAATGAATCTTTTTTAGAGTTTTATTTAAACAAATAAATGTAGGATATTATTCTGCACATTTTGTTTTTTACACAAACTTATAACTCGCTTGGTTCCCCCAAAATCGATCAAAACATAAAGGTACCCTGTTCAAATCCATCTGGCGGGATTTTACCGTGTGGTCATCTTCTGATCCAAGGCCGACGGCCAAGTTTGTATGCTGTGAGCGAAGCAAAGCCGTCCATAACTGAGGCCGCAAGGTTGAGGTCCAAACTCGCAAAGCGAGTGGAACGAAGCAGCATTTATTTGGAAGCTGGAGGGATAGGTGCAAACAAATTGTACTAATATATTTCGTATACTAATATATTTTGTATTCATCTCCTTTGTGAGTAGAACAATTTCCTGAATAGTTGGTTGAAACACTAAAATCATATAAACTTAATTTTGGAAATTCGCTAAATTCATGTCAGCGGTTCAGCTGCGTGGACGAATTATTTGACTTCCAATTGAAATGCCTTAATGTGGTAACTTATTTTAGTTTTAATTCCTATTGTAATTTATAGTAAAAGATTTATAAATTGTAATAATTTGTATATGCCCCTAAGTTACTTTTGTACTGTCTAACATGAGAAATAAACAATGAGAGAAATTGAGAAATATTTGTTTCCGCCCTTTTCACAAGGTGAACTTGAATTGAATTTGAAAGCCCTTGGCCTGGACAAACTAATAAAATACTGCACATTTTTGTGCCCGTTGTATTCTCAAATAAAAGTGGATGTGTGTTAAATGAGACCTACTTATGTCACACTTGAAAGCATTTCGATACCACGTACATCATTACTTCGGACAGCAAGTACCAAATGTATTCGACACAACATGTGCATTTATTGAACTCTAAGATTAAATTGCTTACTAGCCTTAGACTAAATATAATCTTTGACCCCGAAACCAGAACTGAAATAACTCATTAATTTTGACTTACAGTGAAAGTCATGATTCCCATAATTAGGTCACTGTCTCCCTGACTAGTTAATAATTTGTTTAATGAAATTTTTGACATGAATTAACATGAGTAAATGGTTTAATTTAATATATATTTTAAGCTATTTAAAGTAATGTTGTATAAATAGTTATGTAATCCATTTTGACAGGACGATCTTGCCGATGATGACATAATGATATTGGACAACGGAGAACATGTGTTTTTGTGGTTGGGATCGCGCTGCAGTGAAGTGGAAATCAAATTGGCATACAAGTCTGCACAGGTACTTTATTATATTGTTATTTATTTTAACATTTTTCTATCAAAATATTTTCTTTCTTTTACAAACATTTTTTTAGATATCAAGATAGCAATAGCAGCTGTAATTTTAATAGCAATCAATTATTAAATTCAGTACTACAATTTTGGAGCCTTTACAGACGAGTAAATGCTATTGTAACATTAACATTATGTTTGAAACTGTTTATACAATCGAAACCCTTTAACGACCGTTAACCCTTTTAGGACCAAACATTTTTCGGGAGGTTTGTAAATAGTGAAAACTGATATTTTGGGCGAGAGGTTTTAAAAACTGCACACTATAAAAATAGACATATTTGGCAACCGTTTTTTTAAAAGTTACAAAATGTTTATTTATATATATTTTTTTTTTTTAATTGAAGATAAATTAATAGATTATGTAATAAATGAACCTAAAATAATTTTTATTTTTATTTTAAAACGCCAAAATTGGGGGAAAATATAAATTCCGTATTAAAATTTTAAATTCAAATTTTCCTATTTTCAAAACAAACAAAAATTTTACAGAAGGAAACTTGATTTTTATTATGTTTCCATATTATCCTGAAAATTTCATAAGTACTGAAATAAAAAATTCTTAGGCCTAGACAGCTGATCGACACAAATGCGCAGAACATTAAGACAGTTTGTTTAATTTATTACTAACATTAATTTATACACATTATGTTTTAATAATTATTGCTATATGTATTGTAAATTACATTATTAGTCTTAAAAAATAATAATTTCATTATTTTTATTTATTTAAATTACGGTCAAATAAAATTTTTCGTAAATGACGAATATTGTCAAATGGTCTTTTACACATTGAAATAATTTGACTATATTTCGTCAGATGGTCTTTTCCGCATGTTTTAAAATTGACAAAATATCGTCAGATGGTTCCAAAAGTGTTAATAAATCTGTACAAAATTAAATCTATTTTCAAGCTATCAACTTAAAACTCGGCATCTAGTAAAACTTTTATTAATTTTGAACTGAATATCTTTAAACTTGTTGAAACTGGAGCAGCTACCTAAATTTACGTCTTGTTTGTTTATCTGGAATCAGTAATAACAAGCACACAGGTTCTCTTATACAAGTATATATACAAGTAAAGCAGCCTCTAAAAAGGTTCGGTCATCAGTCATCAGATATGTGTGATGATTGTATCTGGTTTTTCCTTGAGATGCAGGAGTTCGGATTGAAGGAGGAATTTCTTTTTTCATTAATGTGTTATAACCACTGGACCACATGTTTATAATTAAATAAATATTTGTACCTGTGTACACCGTCTGTGGTCTGTAGATCACCTCGTTAAGGCTACCACGGTTTCAGAAAAACACTGTTTCCATCTGGCACATACAACACGTCAAATCACTCCATCAGAAGTCGTCATAAAAGTATATAAAAAACCGTATAAAAACATGCAACACAACACTAATACTATATTTAAACATAATGCAAAATAACATGTGCCATGTATGCACTGATCTGGTCATAACTGTGGGGGCAAGGTTAAGCTTTGAGTTAAATCCCCTCTCCTTTCATATCGGTTGTGACGTTCCAATACAAAGTTATCTTAAATTATTTATACTAACGACCGTTAATTCTTGGTGAGATTCCATTATAATTAAATGAATGAAAACTTTTTGTACTATTTCACAATTCTTTATTGAGCCGTGCCGACCTAGGTTTCGCCAGCTACGGCATTATCGAAGGCAAAAGACTAGAGGAACAACAAAACAGATCTAACACACAGCAGTTGGGTGCAGGTAGTCCAAAATACTGTTAGGTTAGGGATGGGGGAGGAATCTAACTGGTCAATAACAACGGTTGTAGAAGTGGCGAATTACTTAAATTACTTAAACAACCGTTGTTATTGACCAGTTCGATTCTTCCCCCATCCCTAACCTAACGGTATTTTGAACTACCTACACCCAACTACTGTGTGTTGGATTTGTTTTGTTGTTCCTTTAGTCTTTAAGTTGCCTTCGATAATGCCGTAGCTGGCAAAACCTAGGTCGGCACGGCTCAATAAAGAATTGTGAAATTGTACAAAAAGTTTTCATTCATTTAAGTTATCTTATCCTTAGTAGCTGCCCTTAAGGCGATATCATAAATTAAATTAGACTTAAAGGGAAGTTTGTCATTGAGGAATTTC
>JAGFPH010000853.1:269555-284273 GCA_018207615.1 Philaenus spumarius
TGGGTAAAGGATGGTTATAAGGTTATTGGGTTTTCGCGTTATATAATAAAAGCAAGTGCGGTGATTAGTGCAGAAGAAAAATATAAAATTGGGTGTATACGCTAAAGTTAATAGATTTATAAAAAGATGACCAAAAAGTTATACAAACGTTAAGACACAAACAAGAAAAAACACAAAAACCAATATATGGTTTAATTACTATTTAGGGCACAGTTTCTGCTGGTAGGCTGAAACTGGCGAAACGACAACCATTAATAAACACAAAAATGTTTATCAAAAGACACAACAAAAATATCAATATATACATGGGATGGATAGAATATAGGAATTGGAATTAAAATGAACAAGTCGAGGCACGAAATGAAATGTATTACCTTTGGCCTGCGCAAGATTAATTGAAAAGCAATGTTGTTTCCTTGAATATGGCGTTTTTTGTAAACTTACGTCGTGTTATTCGTTGCTTACGTGGAGTTCGACGCGTCGTCCTGGATTGGATTATCTCGCGTCGATTGATTCGCACGGTACGTTGTAGACACGACGTAATTAAGGGGTGGGTACGATTTATTTCGAAATTAACTTAAATCCTATAGCGAGTTCTTAAATACTAATTCCGTATATGTATATATAAATATATAAAACTAACTTATAAACTAAAACAGACCAGAGTGGTAGATAGATAGTAAAGAGAAAGTAGATAGTATAACAAAATGTTGTAAGTTCTGATGTGGGTGGATAGATGATTTGGGGTAAAAAAAAATTTGATGTAAATATTGTTGTTGACTCTAAGTTAAGGAAGGTTTTGAAAGGATGCAAATATAAAGATTCTCTGGTAGTCGGCCATAACTACTTTTTCCAAAAGTCGTCATCATTTCCAAATATCTCCGATGTAAAGCTCATAACAACTATTTGAGAATAAAAAAAAAATGATGCAATGAAGTTAATATTATATCCAATGAACAAAATTAAAAATAATAGTCTAAGAAAGGAGCTGGTTACACACGGCGATACATATAAAAACGACTGGACGTTTGGTGAGACCTTATAAATGTAATGGGAAAAAAAATTTTTGATGGATCTGAAAAAAGACTCTAATCATCGAATAGTTGTTACGTCATGTTTGGTAGAGGCAAGCCCTCGTAAGAGATTACCCAAGCCATACCTAATCGACCGAACGAAACCATCGATAGATTAGAGGTGTGTGCTATTGTTATAAGTTAGAAGAATGAAGTAGGAAGTAAGAAATAGCTTATAATCTAATATCACCGATCGGAGCCAGGTGTTCGGCAAAGGCAGGTCGGTACGATCGGGTTGACAATTAGACTGGGGGGGGTTGCCATGTAGAACAAAGAAACAAACTGCTGGGTCAATTAACGGACCGTTTGTAACCTGTGGGGTTGAAATATCTTTTGAGATGCGATATGTGCGCTGTCCTGACCAATTTTGAAGTCCGGGGGTCAATCAGCCTGACGGTGACGGGTGTAGTGAAACCCTCGACAATGAGCGGTCTCGACCACAATGGGAGAAGCTTCGCATTGATGCGCTTTGAGGCATTGCTTAAATGATGCTCTCGGCACATCACGAAGTCTCCGGGCTTGTAGGGGTTGGGTTTCCGGTTCTTATTGTAGGTAGCCTGACGAGCCCGGTGAGCTTTGGTCAGGTTCTCTAACGCTTGCGACCATACTTGGTCATTAGCCAACTGGGGTGGAGGGGGGACCAACTGGTCCATGTTCCACGCTAGGTCAATGGGAAGTGAAGGGTTATGGCGCAGAAAAATAGCAGCTGGCGAAGAACCGGTGCTAAGGTGGGGGGCAGTATTGAAAGCTAGCTGGAACCAATGGATATTTTGGTCCCAGCTAGTCTGGTGCTGCGCGTGGAAGATGCGGAGAGCGACCTTCAGGTTTTTGTTAACCCTCTCCGCATGGGATGGGTTGGGGTAGTAGGGACTTGTGAAAATATGAGTCACACCGTATTCAAGGCACATTTGTGCCATAACGGCGGACTTGAAAGAGGGGACGTTATCGGAGACGAGGAACCGTGGGAACCCGAAATAAGCGAAAACGCTGTTGGTCAATACTTTGACCGTCGTCTGCGTTTTCGTGTTCCTCGTGGGGAAGAGCATTGTGAATTTTGAAAATGCATCGACAACCGTTAGGATGTAGGCATTTCGGTTGGTGGATCTTGGTAGGGGACCTACGTAGTCAATATACAGCTTCTGGAAAGGTGCCGTTGGTACCTCAGAAGCTTGTAGACCGACTCTAGTGTTCTGGGCCTGCTTAGACCGCTGACACTTGGGGCAAGATTTAACTTTCTGGGTGATTTGACTTTTCAAGTCATCTGCCCAGAAATATTGGGAAATACGGGCAAAGGTTTTACCAATGCCCAGATGGGCCGAAATGGGAAGCTCGTGGTAATATTTAAATAGCATATCCAGGAGCTTCGGCGGTAAAACCACCCTTGGTGACCTTTGGCCTGGGGCAAGGTGCATCAAGGTCCGATCCATGATGGAGTACTGGGGGGGTAGTGGTTTGGAATTGATAATTTTTAGTAGAAAGGGGTCGTCTCTTTGGTGCAGATGAATATCCCGGAAAACTTCTGGGACATTGGACAATATCGACACCAAAGATGTTGGGGAGGGATGTGGCGCGCTATCGGTAAAGGGCACCGCTGTGGGAGCCGTTGGCTCGAATAAGCGGGACAGGGAGTCAGCTACAATATTGTCTGATCCCTTTATATGTTGCACGCTGAATTTGAAAGAGTTAATAAACTCGATCCAACGTGCAAGTTTACCGACTTGGCGTGGGTGGTTTAGAAGCCAAGATAGTGCTGAGTTATCAGTATATAACTGGAACTCCCGATGCTCTAGGTACTGCTGGAACTTGGTGAGTGCGAAAACTACACCCAGGCACTCAAGTTCCATAGTGCTGTAATTGACTTCATGTTTATTCAATGGCCTGGAGGCAAAGGCCACTGGCATGAGGTCTCCATTGTAGTCTTGTGAAAGAGCTACCCCTAAGGCTGTGCCCGAGGCATCGGAGTGCACCACGAATGGCTTTGAAAAATCTGGGAGGCGGAGTACGAGGTTGCTCGTTAGAGCTGCCTTTAGGGTGTTAAAGGCAAGCTCTTGCTGGGGTCCCCACTCAAAGCTTACGCCTTTGCGCTTAAGCCTATTGAGTGGTTGAGAAATGGTGGCGAAGTTTTTAATAACTTGGAGTAGAAGGCTGCCAACCCCAAAAATCGAGCAACCTGTTTTAAATTTTTTGGGGTAGGGTACTCAGCAATAGGCTGGACTCGATCTGGGTGGAGGGTGACTGATTGGTTTTTGAAAACGTGGCCTAAGAACTGAATATTGTTAGCGGCCACGGTCATCTTTTCGGGATTGACGGTTAGTCCGGCGGACTGCAAACGGTTGAGTACCGTTTCCACCTTGGCGAGGTGGTCGTCAAAGGTGCCATCGGAATACACACACAAGTCGTCGAAAAAGGTGTAGACGTACTTGTACTTTATGTCCCCAAAAATCTGCTCAATGAGCCGGGTAAGAACCAGGCCTCCACTGGCCAACCCGAAGGGAACAAAGTTATAGTGGTACTGACCAAATGGCACCACGAAAGCTGTGTATTTACGTGACTCCGTATCGAGAGGTATTTGGAGGTAGGCCTGGTTAAGGTCTAGTAGTGTAAACCACTTTGCCTTACCCAGGTACTGGAAAGCCGACTCCAGTGTTGGTATGGGGGTAGCTTCTAAATCGGCTATCTCATTGATAGCCTTATAATTTACGACCATTCTGGTCTTGCCACCCTTTTTGGGAACTAAAGTACAAGTACGTCTACACCTTTTTCGACGACTTGTGTGTGTATTCCGATGGCACCTTTGACGACCACCTCGCCAAGGACCTCTTTGACGGACCTCTGGAAGCGTGCTGGGCCCATAACCCAGAGGTCCGTGGATCGTAACCACGCTCTGCTACCATTTACTGTACCAGTTATCCCTTTGATCGTATTGGGAATCGCTAGTCAGCGTGTATTTGCACCGACTTAGTAAAATTTTGGAAGACGTGACTGGAACTGTCGATGCAAATGGTCGATACCCATATACCCAGAGCAAATTAATTAATTATCAACCCTAATTTAACCGATTGCCTCAAGCCGTACCCTGCAAATCCGATTCTGCCAGCTTTTAACAAGCGCTTAATTAATTAATATAAATCTAAACTATTGCACTTTAACTTTAACTAATTCACTAGTCACCATTTGTACACGATAGGCTTCTAACCGAACCGAACTTATTACCGCTTAATATTCATTACGAGTGCGCGATTTGTTATAATATCACGTTACGCGATTACCGATTATAATATAAACCAATTAGATTGCTTATGGCATATTAACAAAGGATTACAGTGAGCGTACAACCTCGACACCGACGGACGTTTTACCTGCCCCTTACGTCAAGTTGATAGGTCGGCGCTCGGCACTACACTGGCCTCCAACTCAATGTCAAGTTGCAAGGTCAGTTCTGACGCGCATGCGCGCAACTAGTTACATTTAGGCAAAGGAGTTCGGTAACTCGTTGCAATTTAACAAACATAAATCATTAACAATGTATCAGGTTGATTTGAATAAAAACCCTAAACCACAAAACAAGGAACAAAAACAATAACTAAACAACTAAATTGTAAGTTATGTTTAATACGTTACCCTTATGTACATTTCGATGACATGGTCATCATCCTCAGAGGGTTTTAATGTTTAAAATTTTAAATATTTGTTTAATGTATCAGGTGGTATAATTTTCAACTTATTTCTTTATTCAAACACCAAACGTAACTAAAACATTATTTTTGTACTGTTATTAACCCTTAAGTACTATGGACATTTAGCGTACCGTTTTACATAAATACTATAGAGGGGTCTGTGAGACCGCATATAAAATTTAAAAGCTTGTTAAAAAAATACTTTTAAAATTTGCTCACAGTCTGATTTGTTGTTTGTACATTTAAACTTAACATGGCACTTATACATTTTAATTTTTTTATGGATTTAGATTTTTTTTTTTCCAAGCCATTAACAAAAAGTACATAGTTTTGACTTTAATTTTTTTTTAGTGTAGTCATAATTTGTAAGCACGTTTTTTCCATGTATATAAGTTAGTAAGAGTTTCAAAAATGAGAAAAAAGTTTTAAAAATACTGTATAACACTTATCAACCTTACTTTGACAGTCTAAAGTTTATTAAAAAAAAGAGTTCAACGTATATGATTTAAAAAATTACACAAGTACTATGGAGGGGTCTGTCAGACCACAAAAGGTATATTTAATCACAAATTTACAATAACATTGCAAAACTACTAAAAATCTGCAATAAAAAGTACTATATACAAAGCTTAATATATTCAAAAACAACTTGAGCAAAGAAACTATATACAAAAAGTTCTTGAGCAAAGTTCTACAATACAGTAATAACACCAATACTATGGTTTGTCACTGAGACCGGTACATGCAATCTTTAAAATCATAATGTATGCACAAGTAAACTAAAAATAACCTCTCTTCCACATGTCACTGCCAAGGCCAAGACTGAAAGCTACTGGGAGGGTCTGGCCCGTGGTGGCAAGGGAGTGGAGGGGGGAGGGCGGCAAACTTCAAGAGCGGTCTGACAGACGATCCACATTCCATAGTTCCATAAGGGTTAACCGTTCTGAAAACCTTTTCACCAGTTTCTGCATTTTTTGCATTTCTATGAAGGTAATATAAATTATCTAATGATTATAATTAATTATTATTTGTTATTTCTAAAATACATAAGCAATATCAAATATGGCCTATTCGTTGGATAGGTTACATAACCTATATGTACCTATAGAGGTTTTTGGACATCAGGATTCGAAAGCGCTAGGTTTCATATTTGCAAAAAAAATCTAATAAAATGTTAGAATTAATTACACTCATGTTTTTTTTTATTTATTTAAATAAACAGGTCATATATACATAAGATCGAAAAATATTCATATTTATTCAGTATGCGATTCGTATTTACACATACATTTTTCTAAAAAAAAAATACTGAGTGATGCTCGGTCGCCCAGGTACTAGTAACTTAATAGAAAAATATTTTCTATGATGTTATATACTCACAATAAACTATATTTTTTCTAGTAGTAAGGTTTGTAATAATATTTATTAAAATATCTATTATTTAAAATAAATATAAATTTTATTTACTAAATACAAAATTAAACACAATATCACACATAGTAAAATGAAATCAAATGTTGTTGCAATAGTTGTTATAATTTTTTTTTTATCATCGATATATCAAGATGATTAAAACTGAAGAGTAAAAATCACACCATTAAAGCTAACAACAGACGAGACACCGGTGTACGGGACACTTTCCGGTGTCCCAGCTTCTCGCAGGGAGACACCGTAGAGCCACAGAATCTGGTAGCACGCTACTCAGTGTCTCATCTGTTGACACACATTTAATTGATAGTACATTTAGTGTCCAGTACACTAGTGTACCGTACACCGGTGTCTCGTCTGTTGTTAGCCTAATTTCCAAGTTCTGTAACTTGTACACACATGTCATCTATCATTTTATTTTTCTTAATATTTTTAATTAAATAAGTTCATAAGATTCAGTTACTTAAAATTTCCTGACTTAGAGATTTCCTTAGTTTTTTTTTTATCAATTTTTAGTTTGGAAAAGACTCATTCAGAAGAAATTTGAATACATTGAACTGTCATTAAATATTTATAAACTGAGTAGAATTTTTTGAAAAGATGGATCATACAATACGATATGGACATGATAAACATTGAGAATACTTAACATTAGAATTAATCCTCCACAAAGACTTATAATCTACGTCACCATCGCTTGATCCTTCATAAGGTACAAGATTGTCAATGCATTGTCTTTCCAGGGACAGCTTTAAACAGGGTACTGCGTGGGAAACTGATTCAGCTCATTAATATGATCCATGAAAATGTTTTTTTAAATTTGATACTGTATTACACAATCGCAGAAATTTCATGATCGAGTGATTTAATATATTTTTGTAAAGTTGTTGGAATTCAAAATAGTCGATCTTTTAACAAATCCTCATTTAGAAAAAAAACTGTTCTTTAATGTTTTTAATAGCATAGATCAAGGTAAACATTAAAATACACCATATATTTCTATCTTTATGGAGTATTTCAACCACACGAATGTGAGTCTACAGTTAACCTAGCAAGAATGTATAACAATGACAAACGTATAAAACTTACAACACCATTTGAAGTTGCTCAAGAAATAGATAAATTAAATCCGAGAAAAGCACCAGGTATTGATGAAATTCCTTCAGTTATATTGAAGGAGTTGCCCAGAGAAAGTATAATATTCCTTTCAAATCTGTTCAACGATTGTTTTGAACTTGAATTTGTTCCTGATTGCTTCAAGACAGCAAAAATTATTATGTTGCTAAAGCCAGGCAAGCAGGCTGAAGAAATAACATCATACAGACCAATATCTTTACTTTCTATGGTAACTAAACTCTGGAAGAAGCCATTTATAAAACTACCAGATCACCAGTTTGGTTTCAGAAACCAGCACTCAACTATAGATCAAGTCCATAGAGTTACTGCTATTATTGAAAGGGGATTTGAGGAAAAGCTATTTTCTTGTGCAGTCTTTCTGGACATTCAACAGGCTTTTGATAAGGTATGGCAGAAGGTGCTTCTTTTTAAGCTTAACAGAGTGGTGCCGGGGAACTATTACCGTCTATTCAAATCATACCTAACTGACAGGAAATTTAGGGTGATGACAGAAGAATCTGAGTCAGCTCTCTACACAATGAAAACAGGAGTTCCGCAAGGTAGCATTCTAGGACCAATACTTTACCTGTTCTACACAGCAGATATTCCAACTACAAATAAAACCACAATAGCTACATTTGCCGATGATACTGTCATATTGGCTGTGAATCAATCACATGCTGAAGCAATAGGAAACCTACTAAAGTTGACATTAAATAAAATAACTCAATGGACAGAAGACTGGAAAATTAAAGATAATGAACTAAAATCTTCTCAAGTGACATTCTCATTACGGCACATAGATCCAGGCTTTGGAGTTTATCTTAATAATAAACTAATTCCACAGAGTAAATCTGCTAAATATCTTGGAATGCATCTCGATGAACGTCTTACTTGGAAGCATCATATATGTATGAAAGCAACCCAAATAAAACAAAAACTGTGCGATCTGTACTGGTTGATTGGACGAAAATCCCAATTGGCTTTGTACCATAAGAGATTGTTGTATATTTCTATTATGAGACCTATTTGGACATATGGTGCGGAATTATGGGGATGTACGAAACCCTCAAATCAATTAATTATACAGTGAATACAAAATCATATTATTCGTACAATTACAAATGCAAGATGGTACCAAAGGAATGATGACCTTCATGCAGCCTAAACCTGAAAAGTGTGAATGAGGTAATTCAAGGCTGTGTTTCTCGGCATGAAAAGAGACTTTATCGTCATGTGAACGTGGAAGCTATCCAACTTTTAGACGTGAAATGTGACAAAGACGACTTAAGCGTCATAAACCGCAGGACTTAGTTAATATCTAGGTTTCACATGTTATTTATGTTATATGTATTACTTATTTAATCTATGGATTAAGATTGTAATAATTAAAAAAATATATATATTTTTTTGAGTAGTAGTAACAGAGTGTAACTCATCCAGTGCATGTCCTTCTGGCTTTTCATTCATTCTTTTTTTTCAGAAAAAGTCCACTTCCATTTCTACTTATCATTCTTTAAACTTTGTTAATATGTGAATGGTACTTTTTACAACATTGCAATAACTTATCAAAATGTGTCACAACCAAATTGTATTGAATTTGATAAAATTTTCCACTGATTTCTATGCAATTGAGTAATCCAGATTTTGTTTTGTAAAAAAACGATAGTGGTGAAGTTACTATGAATAAATCGACAATGATAAAAGCAGTAAAGAAATGTTAAAATTTAATCAATCAGTTAATGTTTAGAAATACATTAAAAAGATTCACAAACTTCCAATTGTTGGCCACTTACGAGTATAAGACATTTTAAATTATTTCATGTATACCATCATATTAAGTTTACTTCCACTGAATAAAAATTATGGCAGGATTAATATCCCATCGCTCGTGGGCCTTTTGGCAATGACCCACCTGCAGACTTGGCGAGTTCAACACTTACATACAATCATGTTTATCTTTGTGTACTTTAACTATATGTATCACTGATATGCGTTTGTTTACGTTGAAAATTTACTTTAGAAACCATTTATTTTTTAAATATATTTTAACTGTCCTACTTGTTGTTACCACTGCCACTCCCAGAGGAGGAGTCAGCAAAAACCAACCATGCCACCTGTAACATATGCAACTCCATGAAGGTACATACAACATTTTCCTTAAAAAAGAAAAATAGCTTAGGATATAAATAAAATATTCAAATTGTAAAGGATTAGGGCAATCAGCTGAGATAATTTTATTTAATAATGATAGAAATTGTAAAGTAAATTGGAGGCAGACAACTAAAAAGTAAGGTAATATTTTCCAAATTATTTTTTATAACAAGGCAGCCAAAAAGTTATTTTGTTCAAGTATAAAAAAGTGGATATGAACAAGTGATGATATTAAGGCTGCAGTGATAGAAATACAAAATTGGTGTGGCCTCTTAGAAAAATAAGAACATTGCTTTGTGGGAGAAAAGATTATATCCAAGTATGTCGGATGGAAGGACTAGAGTGAGAAAGGACGTCTCCGTAAAAGTCGGGTAGTGAGACTCGATTTCTATTCTGCAACTTGCAGCCATTAGGGAGTTCCTTAGATGCTGCTACCGGTCTCCCCAGTGCATGTCCGTGGGGGAGGGGGAGGAGTGTTTTCTCTTGCATGCAAGTGAGAGGTAAGTCTCACAGTTACTCTCTGGTGAGAGGTCTGTGTAAATGCATTTTATCCTACCTTAAAAAAGAAGATATTTCATGGACGTGTTGTGGTGTCCAGGTTGTGTTGAGCGTTTTTCTGAACAAAAGTATTGTTCAGTAATAATTTGTGGCCTAAAGGCATTCGTTTTGATAAATAATTTGTAATAAATAAATACCTTGTTTACGTGAAATTCTGCTCACAGTCCTGTTTGATGTCTCTTTTCTATTTGGCGGTTTTCAGTAAGGCAAAAAACAAGTTAATCATAAATAATTTATGTTGAGGCAAAAATCTTAACAACTCCTCTATAAATAAGTGAGTTATGCTGGTTTTTGATGCAAAAGCTAGTCTTGGAATAAAATTTCTATAGTGTGGCCAAGATGGTGTCGAGTTCTATAAAGGTGCAGTGAAGTGATTGAAACAGAACAGTGGATATTTGGTTAAGGGCACAGGATTCTTGCAAGTGTAAAAAGTTTTATAAGAAAGATGTTTAATAATTTTTAAAGTTTTAAGTTAAATTTTATTTTAATATGCATTTTTTTATTATTCTATTTAATTTTTATGTTCTAAATTTTGTAGCTTTGTTCTTTACACAGACTAAGGCCAATTTCACACCGAAGATGCAAGTAGCAAGATGCATTCATCATGGATGCATGTGCGACTTGTATCTTAATGAATGGGCTTCCACACCAAAGATGCACGTGCCACTTGCACCTTCTGTTTATATCCAATATCTCTGTTTAGTTTAGTACAAGAGTTTGAAAGATCAATATAATCAATTATCCGACTCTTCAGATGACAAAATTATAATTCTGGCTTGTGCAGTAAGAAGAAGATAAAGAAGGAATCGTTTGATTCGAATTTTTATGCCATGGCCTTCCATGATTTCTCTTAGTCATCCCTGTTTGAGTACTCCTTACTTGTAGTATCGTATATTGCAGGACTGTTTTAACAAAGGTCACGTTGAAGTTATCCGTGTTGGGTAACATAGTTGAAGGGTGGATGGAATTTTCATATTTGGAACACAACTTCTCAATTGAAAGTCTGAAAAGAAACTGTGCAAGTTAAGAAGACGTGCAATGGTTTGAATCACATATTTCCGAGAGTCAGGTGAGTCAGATTTCCAAGGGAGTTGCGAGTATGTGACCGGCACAACAAAGATGCACGCTGAAATCTCCAGCCGGCTGGTTCTCAAGAGGCAAGTGCGTCTTGCATCTTCGGTGTGAAAGGGGCCTAAGACTCAATGTTGTATGATATTTTGTTTCGTTTAATATTTAACTATGGTAAAATTTCTATGAATGTGTCATTAAAGTAATCAAAATCAATCATCATGTCTGTCTAATTTTTCATTCACAACCGCAATTGATAATTCCAAGTACTTCAACAGTAACCAAACCTACAAAATTTATAAAAAATAAAGTGTTGCATAATAGACATAGGATGATTCAGGATACAGATGAGATGCGCAAGATTTGGGCTGCAAACTGCATTGACTGTGGTGCGCAAGTGGCCGGTCACAGGTTACAATGAATATTCATCTATAATCCTTGGTGCATGCTCAGATTTTTAATCAACGGTTTGACTAAATTGAACAATGCCATTCATTGTGTTGTTGCACCATTACAAAGCTTCATTTCATTCAACAATTATTCACAAGTTTTGCACAAAAAAGTGTTCATCAGCTGTTCTTTCTCAACCTCTACAATTGCCTAATATAGCCCCTGATTATATTGTTAATCCTTAAGTGTAGGTATGTCAGAAATCAAAGAATAAAATAGTGATAATGCCTACCTTTATAACTTAAGCATACTCAAGAAACTGATTATGTAGGTACTGGGATGAATGATAAAGAACAAAAACAATTTAATTTTAAAATATATATTTATTAACAACAAACAATTATTGGTTAAGAAAGGGTATAAAAATCATGCAATTTAACAAACAAAAAGTATTAAATACTTTACAACATGCAACTTAGTAAATGCATGCACAATTCTATAGCAGTCTACGAAATAATATTATTGTATAAAAATAGTTATAAATATATGACAGTATATATAAACAATAATTTTAAAAAAACATTAAAAACAGAAATATCAATAAGTAAAGCTAATACTCAAAGTAATAATTTTAGAAATAATTGTAGATTTTAAAAATAAATCAGATTTTTTGTACATTTTATGTTCTTAATTTTATTAATTAGCCTTAACAATATTAAATATAAATGTTTCTTATTAAGGAACATAAACATTTTTATAAATATAATAGTATACAAAATTTTATCACAAGAGTTACAAAAGTTTGGTTATTTCAAAACCAGGAAAATCCATATCCAAAATATACAAATAATTTCACATGTAAAATTTGAAAACTGTAAAAATTTTAATCAAACTGAAATTTGTAAAATTTATCAAGAAGATCAAAATTACATAATCTAAAATGTAGCCCTAGATTATGTTGCTCCTTAATTATGTTATTTTTAGTTTCGTATAAAACCTTTGGTCATAACTCTTTTTATTCCTTCGAACACTCAAACAATATTAATCTGTTTAACCATTCTTAGAAATTGTAACAAACTAGATAAATTAAGAAATTTATTTGCGTTATACAGAATGGTTATAAATTATTGGACACATATTAAGATTAAATAAATAACCAAACAACATAAAAACATGCTGGGAGTTGTAAAATAACAAATTTAAAATAGTTTTATCTAGGCTACTAACTGAAAAATAATAATTACCGTACCGGTATAAAAACTTCAGTACCTATACAAATTTAATAGTTTAAAAAGTCAGTAAAATCTCAGCTAAACTGTGAGTGTAAGGTAGTTTTCTTCTTAACAACTCGTGCTGTAGCATAGTCAGCTGGTCAACAATGAATCTTCAGTTGTTAATTAAGCCTACAGTTGGCTAAACAAACAGTAAACTAACCTCAGCATCAAAATGGCTCGTGTGCAAGAAAAAGCAAAGTGTGTTCTTTGGTTCGAAGAAAGTTTTGTTTAGAGTATGACCCGCAATCCCCCGAATAACAATTCTCTAAAACGTTGGTATAGGCAATTTGAACATACGGGAAGTGTCCAACATAGAAAAGTGCAGGTAGACCTCCAGTTTCTGAAGCTGTTGTTGGACAAGTAAGAAAATTGTTTACGAGGAGCCTGGTAAGTCCACTCGGCGTGCAAGTTTGGAATTAGGATTACCACGATCAACTGTCGTGAAGATTAAACACCTTAAGCTCCATGCATACAAAATTCACTTACTAGGCCTACATGAAATTAAACCTCAACATTACGATTTTGGTGTCAGCATACTTGACAACGAAGAACAAACAAGGAACAATGAAGACAGCAATTTACTAAAAAAGTTTATTTTTTCTGATGAAGCAACATTTCATGTTTCTGGTAAGGTGAATTGACATAACTGTAGGATCTGGGGAACTGAAAATCCCCATAATGTTCGAGAACAAGAAAGAGACAGTCCTAAAATAAAAGTTTGGTGTGCATTGGCTATAGATGAAGTGATAGGACCCTTTTTTTTGCTGAACCAACAGTCACTAAAAGGAGGTATACCTCGACATGCTCGAACAGTATGCAATACCGCAAAAGACAACCAAATGTTTACTGGCAGCAAAATGGTGCTCCTCCTCACAGGGGTAAGATAGTCCGCAATTACCCAAATCACACATTTCCTGGTCATTGGATAGGACGAAATGGTCCAATTCCTTGGCCTCCTCAAACATTACACCCTTAGGCTTTTTTCTTTGAAGTTATATCAAGAACAGAGTGTTCGCAAAGAAGGTTCAAGGCATTGAAGAACTTAAGTGAAGAGTACTAGAGGTTATTGGAAGCATAACTCCTGCAATGCTCAGAAACACATGGCGTGAGGTTGAATTCAGACTACAAACTTTGCGTGCAAACCACGGAGAGCACGTGGAAATGTTTTAGTTTACTTGTAGAAAGAATGAGTAACAGTAACTTTTGTCCATTTTTATAATAAAAAGTGTTTTAAATTTGCTATTTAATAAAACATTTCCTATGTTTTTACGTAGCTTGGTTATTTATGTATTTCATCTTGAAATGTGTCCAATAATTTATAACCACCCTGTACAATTTAAAAATAAAACTGCTATATTACAACACATAACAGGTAAGAGCTATATTTTATTATTCATTAGCAATAATAATAATAATATTAGATAGTATAAAGCCAAAAAGTTTTAAATTAACATTGATAAATAATCAGTATAAAATAAATCTGACCAATATAAAATCTTAATTAAATTTACAAGAAAAATGGTGAAAATATCTAGGCGAAGTTATACAAGTAAGTGTTAAATAATTATAGTCAAACATGTGAATAAATTATTATGTGTAGCTTCCCATAAATAATGGTTTAAATATGTTAATTAATTTATAAACAAACAATATCTGGAAAAAGGTTAAATTAAACTCATAAAAATAGCTTTTTGAAAGTATATAAAATTACACATTTTATTAGACAATCAAAATGTCTGTTAATTTAGTAGGTATGCATTTGGAACTAATCAATACGGAAAGGGTTAAATAAATAAATAAACTATTATAGGGCTCAACAAATAAATAAAACATCTAGAATGTGCTGCTGTTGATTTAAAAACAAAAAATAAAGGCGGAAAAACAAACATATTAATAAACAAACTTAAATTAAAACCATAAGTCTAACATTAAATTGTTTTTTTAATAACAAAACACTTGTTTTTTTAATAACAAAACACT
>JAGFPH010000853.1:284283-318459 GCA_018207615.1 Philaenus spumarius
GTTTTTTTAATAACAAAACACTTGTTTTTTTAATAACAAAACACTTGATTTTTTAATAACAAAACACTTGTTTTTTTAATAACAAAACACTTGTTTATGATAAATAGATCTTAACTTATTTGGACGGACTGGGTCTAGTATAGGAGTATTAAGGTGACACTATGTTTTTTAACTTGACTATGCAAGTGGCTCTTTCATCAACTTACTACAAAAGTAAATACAATACCTACTTAAAATAAGTCATACAAAACAATTTTTTAAGTGAAACTTCAAAGCTTTTTCAAATGAAATATATTCAATCAAAAACGTGTAAACCAAAAATTGATATTTGTTATGCCTAAAACACATTACTTATTTAAAGTAGTCATTATTTATTAATTATTGCATTATTTACAAATATTGCTATAGCTTTGTACTGGTAGGCCTACTAAAATATCTTAACTTAAAACTATTTTAGGTGGCAAAATTAATTGTTATTGCTATCATTATATAATTACCGTACACTGTCTAAAAAATAGCTACAGTGAATTAAAAATAAAAAGATATGTCTTATGGGAGTTACGATTTTAAGTATTAGCCTAAATTAAGTCTCAGCTGAAAGTATAAAGCCTATCAGCTTGAACAAATTTGTGTAAAGCACATATAAAGTAAAATATTTTTAAAGGAGTTTGAACATAATTTTTTGCAATATTATAAACACGATTCAACTGCTATATTGGATTTTTTCTTTTGAAAATGAAGTGGAAATTTGGAAAATTAAACATTTTTGGTTTCATTTTAAAAGGCAAAAAGCATTGAAAGGCTATTATCAAACTTTTTACTACACAAACTTCCATGGTTTTCACCCAGATTCAAACCAGGAACTTTTAAATTTTGGAGTAAGGTGGACTAACACCTAAGGCCCTGTTTATGCAACAAGAAGCAGAGCGGCGAGCCGCAGCGGTTCACAGAAACAGAGCGATGCACTTACAAACCGCAGTTTCAAAATGCATTGGTTTAAATGGGAGCGTTTATGCATGGCGGCTCACCGCTCCCGCCATGTCAGTGCTGCCAACCTACCCGGTGTTTGATTACATTTTTTATAACACTTTTTCATACTGGCAGGACTGGAGAACAGTTGGCAGCACTGGCTCCCCCACCACAGTGTTTAAAAAACGAGCTGGTAACCGCCGCGGTCAACCGCTTGACAAAATTGTCTGCGGTCGACCGCTAGTGCATAAACGAGGCCTTAAAGTTCAAAAGAGATGATAGAGTAAAAAAAAATATTTTGAAAGAATAATACATACAGCTAATAAATCAATGGTTGAGATGGATATACTCCTATGTAAAATGAAAGGCGACTAAATATTCCTTAGCCGTAGCCCCTGCGGAAGCACACAAATAACAAAATTTACATGGGTTCTTCTTTTCTTATGTGACACCAGAGAACAAAAATCAGATATCCATAGGCTGAATTGAAACAATCCATTGCTGCATTGCTTTTGACATATTAAATTTTACTTATTCCAGTTAGACATCTGTACACAATAATTTTTTATCTGTGTCAGTACTGTACAATGTTATAGGAGCCACAAATAAATTAATGAAAAAAATAGCATGGGTTAACCAAAACATCCTCTGTTTACTTCAGCTAACACTAAATACCGAATTTGCCTTTGATTAAATTACCATGGCCACTATAAGCAATGCAACGAGTTCTAAAATGTGCAAATATTTAAATCGAAATAATTTCCTATGAGCTGTTGACAGAAACTACCAGGCACAACAAGAATTAAACTTAAACAGTTTTTTTATATGGTATACATATGAAAATTACATGCCATGCAAGTTGGATGCCACTTAGAAGTTTAAAAATCAAATTGACTTAGAGCTAAATAAATTGAACAACTCAAATAAAATTAAACTCTAGCAAGCAAATACCAATTCTTATTTGATTTGTATATCAAAATAAAAATGGTTTATGATGTTCAAAATGTTTAACTGCAATATTAAGGGTGTGCAATAACAATCGAGTTACCGTAACTCATGTCACTCAGTGAAAGGAGTTAACCTTGAGAAGACTAGCAGTATTTAAATATGCATTAGTATTCTTGCCAGTGACTAGAATATTGCTTGTAAGAACTTAAGTTTTTGTTTATAGCATCCCTATTTTTTGTTT
The DNA here is from genome assembly GCA_018207615.1 of Philaenus spumarius. Lineage (NCBI taxonomy): Eukaryota > Metazoa > Arthropoda > Insecta > Hemiptera > Aphrophoridae > Philaenus > Philaenus spumarius. Next base: position 286,442 of record JAGFPH010000853.1, read on the forward strand.
TCACCATTTGGATATAACAGTTAATTATCGATAAAACTGTAAAATGTATAATAAATAGATAACAAAAATAGCCCAGATGTTTTCCTATTTTCACATAACTCAATTGAAAATCATGTTTCGTCAATATCTTTTAAGAAAATTTTTGTAGTTTACTTTTTGTAATCTATAAATTATAGTTCAGATGATCATGATCAACTGCACTCAAATTACAGCAGTTTGTATTCAAAGGTTTGTAAAACTGCTTATTATAGCTGTACAGAAGTATTTCGTCCTGGTATTGCACATCCTTACAACAACTGAGAAGTTAAGAAGGTTTAAAATACAGTAGATAGTTTATTACTACAAACTAAACAACATGTTACATTATTATTATTGGTTTTCGCCATTCCGAATATTGTGAATTGATAAAATCAAATGTTAGACTTACCGTCTTCAATATTCCATTTGTTCGTCGTTTAGAACGACGGCCGTTTCTGTTATTCAACCATTTTCAAGTCCATTCGGTTTCCCTTCGTCAATTTTGAACACTTAAATAAATAACATAAAAACACTTAACACAAAACATTTATACGCACACACGAGTTAAATGTTTAATGTTTAAGACACCGCGCGGTACGGTTCAGTGATGATCTAGTTCAGGAACATTTTTAACTCGTGTGTGCGTATAAATGTTTAGTGTTAAGTGTTTTTATGTTATTTATTTAAGTGTTCAAAATTGACGAAGGGAAACCGAATGGACTTGAAAATGGTTGAATAACCGAAACGGCCGTCGTTCTAAACGACGAACAAATGGAATATTGAAGACGGTAAGTCTAACATTTGATGTTACATTATTACTGAATTAGGCCACCAATTAACATTAAAATTACTATTTCACAAGAGTTTATATAAATTACCATACTAATTTTAGTTAACTAAGTTGAAATTCATTTTGACTTAATGTAATAGGTCTATACGATATTTGGTCTATATGGTACCGTAAATAACATCAGAAACAAAATGGTTAGTGGTCTAATGATTGAGTTAATAAGATAAATTAAAGGGCATAATGCAAGCTTACTCATTTTTTTAAAAAAACATAAATTATTAGCCTAAATGGTTTGAAATCTACTCTATGAATAAGCTTATACAATGTTCAGCCAAAATGAGTTAACTACATAACTTACGAGAGAATCCTGATTATTTTAATATATTTCCATTTCATTTAGACCTACACAAACAAAGATATTTTTTAAATTTTGCATTAAACACCTGAGTAAAAAGCATTTGTGATTTTTCTCTGGAAAATTTAGCTACAATATCACATTTATCGATGTATTCTTAATAAACTAATATCACAAACTTAACAATTATAATAGCTATGGTCACTTGATAGTGACCACGTGGCATTAAATAGGCAGTAAACAAAGTTTGTAGATACATTAGGTGGGCTGATTTGTCCTTTCCTTGATTAAATTATATAACATACAAGTACGTGTTTTAATTCTTGAATTGCTGGACCTAATTTTAACCAAAGATTTACATTTTCTTAAAACTCTTGTATATTACACTTTAACCATGGGTAAACAGTTTATAATAATAAAAAGTGTATTAAACGATATATTAAAAAAAGTCAAAAGAAAAAAGAAAATCTAGAGCAGTTTAAGCTATGTTTAGCTTTGTTGTGACTTTTTCTGCAAAAGCTAAACTGTCCTAAAATATTTTTATTTTAATAAGTGTTTGAAATTTTATATATTTCTATGAAATTAATAAACTGAAGTCATGTTTATAAACAACTGACAAAATAATAATGTTTACACAAATTAATAACAAAATATAGCTTTATTATCTCTATAGAGGTTACTAAAAAATGTGTAGGCATATTTATTTCTCTATTTTACAGTGCAACAATATATGATCAAAATTAAAACAAAATTGAATTCCTGTGAAGGCCTACCGGTACTTGTTAAGAAACTTAGTTATAAATACTTATGTACACGATTTAAATTTAAAAAATATAATACTATATTTCAGTTAGGGGCCTACTTATAACATAACTTTATAACTTTCAAATTAAAATATTTACTACTATGTTAGTTGTATATGCAAGGGTACAAATACGGAGACCTTTAATAGAAACTTAAATTTAGCTAACTAACAATGTGTAGCTATTTTTTGTGGACAGTGTTAGTGCCCACAGAACATTTTTCCTTCCATATTAGAAAACATAGTTAGGCTAGTATAATTTATTATGTCTTGTTTGAAAAGCAGTTGCCAAAAGTAGCTAAGGCACTTCTAAACTCACTCTAAATTATATATTGTTACAGTACTATAATGTTTGAACCTGGTTGATGGTGTGTACCGGTAACTTACATACCCAATATAAAAATTAATTATTATTACAATTCTCTTCATAACTTTAAGTGAATGGATACATTGTTGATTTTCCAGGTGCTTAAAACGTAAATTAGTTTAGGTTCAGTTATAATATGTTTAGGTTGGCAATGTAGCAAGAGGCCCATATTGAAATTTACCCTAAACGAAATAAAATTATTTGATAACCTAGACTGAACTTTTGTATAGTTCGAATAGGCAACACAGTACAATGGACTTAGGTTGGTAGCATTACTGTTTCCTAAAAAAAAGTCATGTGTCCTAAAGTAAATTTACACCAAAGTAATTAAAACTGTAAAGAAAATAATATATAATCTTAGTAGCCTACTGTGTATAGCGTTTTTGGTAATCATACTGGTTACGTTGGGTTATTGTCTAAAAGATAGTTCAACTAATTTTACTTAAGGTAACCTATGTTACTACTTTCCACCATAAATCGTGTATAAATATTCACCTATGCTATATCCAATTACAGTACCAAATGTAATTACTAAAATAGCTCCTCCAAGTAAGCAGAAGGTCACTTTCTTCGGTTCAGGATTTAAAGCCCCAGAAGGTTTTAGTATTAACGATTTATTCTTCGGTCGTTGATAATTACTACTTTTAACAATGAAAATGCACCTTTTAAATATTAGTAAAATCCGTGGATTTTTCATTTTCTTTGATATTATTTATTATTATTATGGTTTTGATTATATTTTCTATCTCTTTTCTCTAAATAGCCTAATCCTAATAGTGTAAGTGCAACTACAGTATTTTAGTACTTTGTACTACATACTTGGTATTATTATTATCTCTGGTACTACAGCATGAGTAACAGCTGATCTACGACGAATTCTGATCACAGCTGATATGTTTGTTGGTAGGTTGGTAGGTTGCTAGATAGTAGAATGATGGTCTTGCATATGTACAAAATAATAGTTCTAAAATTTCAGGAATACATATTACATTTATAGTTATTACCAGGATGATGCAAAGTATGAAAGGTTAGAGTTCCAAGAATTATAATGAACAAAAATAATATGTTTTGACAGTATTGGAAATACTAAAACTTGTGATAAGAACAATATTTTATCAAGTCTGATAATTAATTGATAAGATTATTACCCAACGAAATTGAGTACACCTAGACTTTTTGAGATACTACGGGATACTGGAAGTCAGAAAATATTAGCCTGTTTTTATATTATTTTAAAACTTTTTTAAGTAAAGTAGAATATTTGTTGCAGAATAATATTATTTCTATTTAAATAATTATTTCTACGTTCAGCGATATCGTTTGCGTGACTTCACTACTGAGATGTGTTTTCCAATCCCATTATTGGCCAACCAATCAGACGATTTTTCTATTAGAGCAGGAAGGCACATGGCACATGTGCAAAGTGCAGTCTGCTAAAGATATCGTTTCGTATGGTAGTCGAGTGTCTTGTGAAGTGAGAATTTGATTATGGCTCTTGGGTCGCAAGTTGAAACATCAGAAAATGGAATTAGTAATACTGAAGATGAAAAAGATGTGGTGCAAGATGGAAAAAAATTGAGTGAGTCCTTCCACACGCCTAATTAAATAGATTACTTCCCTTAATTAAATGCCCCTCGACCTGTGCTAGTCCTACTTGTGTAACCTTGATGATGTAACCGGCATAATTTTAACGAATATTGTTTTAACAGGCTCAAAATGATTTTATTTTGAATATTTGTTATAGCAAAACGTATTAAAACTATATTTATTACCCTTGAGTCCCACTAGATATGTAGGCCTATGTTAGAGGTCTAGACCTACACCTACAAATTAAATAATCTGGACACAAAAATTATTTTATTTTGTGGAGGAAAAACCTATACATTTATCTAAGCCCTTCTTATGACTTTAATAGAGTTTGGATTCCTTACCTTATAACTTAAATACATTCATCCAGAATTAGACTAGTGATTTTATGTATTTTCAAGTATTTACCCATTTAGGCTATTGTTCAATCTTTCGGTGCAATTTTAGAATACTACTATTTTTATCAAGTCTGGGTTATAACCTAAGAAACATGAACTAAAGTAACTTATAGTTTCTAGTATGTTCCCCGTTTGTAAACATGTAGACCTATAATTTGGCATCACTTCTTCAGGGTTATGCATCAAGGAATTTTATTTTTCCAGACTGTGAATATACTAGAATTAAAAAGAAATAGGCCTAGGCTACAGTAATCCTAGCCTGGAAAATATTTGATTTTCATGTTAAACAAATAAAATTGGATTTTTATTTCAGTTGTGTTTTCTATTTCTAAAACAACGTCAGAACATTTAGGCTAGGCCTACCTATTTGCATTTGAACTAAGATTTGTTTGGTGATAAATATAGGCTAGTTGAGGTGCATAATAGCCTAGGCTATATGTAGGTATATAAAGCATCTATATCATTGTTTTCATATAAATGTTATTGCAAAACTCTTTAAAATTAACCTATATTTTATTCTTGATTTTTTCTAAATGTCCTTGAAAAATCATGGAAAATACTTAGGGTCTTCAGCTGATACTAGGCCTATTTCAAAAATTTGCCTAGGCCTATATTTTAAAAGTTCACCAGTTTTTCTGTAATTAAGTAGGCCTATACCTAGTCTGTCTGAATTTGACTAATTTTCAAGCCTTGAATTTTTTGAAGCTGCTCTAAATGTAAAACTATTTTTGTGAAATATCGTAGGGCCTATAATTAGCAGATCTATGATGTCTTGAGGAAATCCATTTTTTCCCAAAATTCACAATTTTGATTATTTTATAATACTAAAAAAAGCAGTCTCCACACTCTAGTGCAACTAATTTCATCCAACTGGTTTTATGAATTTGATTTTTATACATTTTTTGGTATTTATATAGTTTACCTTGTCAAACGAAACTACTATAAACACACAAACCTGAACTTTTTTCTTAATAAATATAGTATTTATACACTTCACTGATACCGGGAAACCAATATTTAACCATATTCAACATTTACAACATTAAAAACTTTCAAATCAAAAGTTCCTTATGGAGAATTACATTGTAAAGTGCCGACATGTTTTTCTTACCGACCTGACAGCGTTGCCGGATTGTTCTTGTTCTTTTTTGTGTAGAAACGAACAGTTTAGGCAACTCATTCTAATTATAAATAGTGTGATAATACGACGAAATATTATAATCATACTGTTATCGGCAAAATACTGTGATTAAACAGTTTAGGTAAGTCCTCTAGTTTTTTTTAAATTTTAATTATATAAAGTGATAATACGACGAAATATTATAATTATACAAATATTATAATCATACTGTTATCGGAAAAATACTGTGATTAAACAGTTTAGGTAAGTCCTCTAGTTTTTTTTTAATTTTAATTATATAAAGTGATAATATGACGAAATATTATAATTATACAAATATTATAATCATACTGTTATCGGCAAAATACTGTGATTAAACAGTTTAGGTAAGTCCTCTAGTTTTTTTTTTATTTTAATTATATAAAGTGATAATACGACGAAATATTATAATTATACAAATATTATAATCATACTGTTATCGGCAAAATACTGTGATTAAACAGTTTAGGTAAGTCCTCTAGTTTTTTTTTTTATTTTAATTATATTAAGTGATAATACGACGAAATATTATAATCTCAAACGAGGCAACCTTTACTATCTAGTTACCTTGATTTATACACACCTTAATTAGTACAATAACCTATTGTTCGATTTGGCAACGTTGATTAATTGCCATTTTAAATACGCTGTTAAACGGTACTTTCTATTGTTCGATGCATTTGTTTACGTAATTATGTTTGTTACATTATTTTCACATTTTCTTGCTTCGTGGATACTTTTGGGGTTTATTTTGGTTAGTTTATTTAATTCTTACATGTTTGGTGTATGTGAAGTGATTTATTTTGTTATAATTACGTCAAATATCGCGGAAAAGTCGAAACTTAACCTATACAATTTCAAGTTTTATTTCTTTCATAACTCCTACAAATATTATTTCCCGGGAAAATTTTTGTTGTTTCTACAATCAGTTAGATGTGTTCTTTCATGTTATATCAAATTCCCTTAGAAATCGTTTGACAAGGTAAACTGCATTTTTACCCATTTTTTTTTGTCGTACCCATTCATACAATCAGCTTGATGAATCAGTAAATAACTAAAGTCTCTGCGTAGCACAACTAGCCTATTGTGTTTGTATATTGTGATCTTAAATTAGTTCTTTTGTTAAGATACTAACTTACACAGTATTGTATATTTATTAAGATTGGATCGATTATAAATAATCACATAACATGCACCAAAGTTAAGTTCGATTGGTTGCAACCACTTTTTGTATAAATGTGAAAGCTGCTTAACGTTTTGAAACCTGAGCAAAAAGCAAAACCTTTAAACTAGGCAGACCAGAAAATGTAATTCTTGTGTAGGGCCTACTTAAAACACTTAAGGGTAGGCTCTAGCTGTCGGCCATGTTGGCTGACACTCCATAAGACCAATGCTAAATTAAAATCCAATTTTTTCCTTTATTTTTGATCAGATAGTTATGAATGATATGTCATTTTAAAGCTATGGCCAATGTGCATGCAAATGGCTTTTCCAAAACTAAGAAAAACATTTTGTTTAATATTTATTAATAATTTAAAACATTGATTTTTAGTATTTTTTTATATTGTCACTATTAATTATAACAAAAAACTACCAAGCCATTCGCATGAGGAATTTCGTCCCCAAGAGTTTGGTATTTTTTTTAAACGCTATTTTGAACAATTGTGGGTTTTAAATGGCTTTAGGCTGAGCAATGTCGGTGTAACCTACCACCGCTATAGGGTGATTTAAAAAATATTTTTTTATGTTGTAACTATTAATTATACCGTAGTGAAAAAATACCAAGTCATCCGGATGAAGAATTTTGTCCCCAGGAAGAGTTTGGTATTTTTTTAAAAACGCTATTTGAATAATTGCGGGTTTTAAATGGATTTAGGATGAGCAATGTCCGCGTAACCTACCGCCGCTACGCTGGAGTCGCAGGTTGCTTGTTTTACTAGAACCGACCCTTAATTCACGTGATTTAACCACAAGTACCTAGGCCTACAGGTATTTAACTTAATAGGCCCTAGTATAGGTTTTTTTAATTGTTTTTTTCTACATTTTTAAGTTTAGAGTGGGTGTTCATACTTTTGGAGCAAAGATGATTCAGTTTTAAGTTTTTTTTTATTATAAAAACGTGAATATGAAAATTTAGAGCGGACTGGGTCAAATTTATAATGGGTACCTAGTACAGTAGGCCTAGGCCTACCTTAAAATCAAAACTTTTATGCTACGCTAATGTTTTTCCCTCTTTATTTGTAGTAGACTAGGTACCGTAATTTATGCTGATGCTGTTACCATTTGCAGGCTTTTTTGTATTCTTTTTGCTCTATATCACAAGTTCTCATTAATAGGTTACTTCTATTTGTCCTTGTTATTTTTACTTCTTGGGTGGATGAAGTGTTCAAAAGGTATTATTCTTTTAAGAAGTTAAAGGCAATGAAGCTCATGAAAAATTAATGATAATAATAATTTATTTAGTTTATTTATTATCTTCTTGTTTTATATAGCCTAGGCCTAGTATTTGCAGTAGACCTACCCTTTCAGTAGGATGTTTGTGTAGTTGGAGAAAAAATGTGGGTTTAGGTGATGATAGCCAGATGGTGATATTAACCTTAAGATCATAACAAATATATACTAGCTGACCCGTGCGAATATTTCGCAAGTTCAGAGTAGGCCTACATTTACCTGATTTAACACGTTGATTTAATTCAGTTAATTAAGTTTATTTATTTACATTGGTTTATAAATAACAGTTTCCCTATAACAATCTTACAGTGTAAACAATCTAACTAACAGCTGTCAATGCTAGTTAAACATATGGTTAATAGATGGCGCCTTTCATTATTGAACATACAAAGTATAATATAAACGTTTTTTAATCAATTTTTGTTATTAATACATGAATTTTAAGCTGTTTGTATATTTTTCCAGTGTAGCGGTTAAGGAAAGCTTTAAAATGATGTATTAAGAAAGTTATGGCGTAGGCTACCGACAAAAAAATGGCCTTGAGAAATAATATGCGATAAGCCTATCCCCACCTTGTCTTAGTAGTAAGTATCCAATGGATTAAGTATTGGAAGACTTTGTTATCCTAAAACAATTTTAAACACCGAGTCCCCAACCACAAGTACCCAGCCTACTTGTTGTTTATTTATTATCCTTGTTTCAAGAGAGTCATACGTATATCATCTAATAGGTTTAATAACCTTGGTTATACGCAAATATTATATTTTGAGGATATACACAAAATTTAAAAACAGATGTTAATGTAATGATAAAAACATTGCAGGCCTATACTTTTATAACGTAGGCTATTTAAAAAGATATGCTATGGAGGAGTTGTAAAAATAGTGTTATTATTGAAAGAGGGGGTAAGTTTAATAATATAATTAAAAACGGTGGCAAATTAAAGTTAGGATTTAGGCTATCTTTGATTGAGAACGCTCCAGGAAGAAATTTCTCATCATTGTTTAAAGCTCACAAAGACTTCAAAAACTGTCTCGTTAAATCAGTGGCAGAAAAACCTACTAGCTAACTTAATTAACTACAAAAATGTCAACTCACAAATTTGTCTGTAACCCTATTAAGTTGTAGATGTAGGCTACATTGCAGTAGCTTTACATAGGCCTAATTTAATGTTTTAAGCTGAGGTCATACACGAGCTCTCCATTCGGATGACATCATCATGCCTTTCATCCTCGCAGTCTAGTTTAATTTTCCATTGATAAAGAAGAGCTGTTTTTGACTGCTACCGCTTGTTTGATTTTTAATTCAATATAAATGGTCAAAAGATTGGTTACTGAAGAGGAATCGGTTCTCTCATGTGAACCTGGTGAAGGAGCTTTCTTCTGAGCCAACAGATTGGCGCAATTATCTTTGATCCTTTTTAAAGCAAGACCACAAGGAATTAATTTTTTTCATTACCATTTCCTTTTTACTGTCTTTTTTCAAATAACAACACAATGTTGTGCAATCACATTAGCTGAAGAGTCGGCGATGTTACCTGGTAGTGATAGAATGAGACCCGTTTGGACCGTGTTACCACCATAGACGGGTACGACTAGAGCAATAGCTGGATGTCAACCGACGTGGTTTTCTCCACACACCATTAGTTGGCATGATTGGATCGTGATCCAAACTGATTGATATCCAACTATTCCTGTCGCTCCACTTCATCCACGTCAATTTTACCATACACTATACTATGGGATAATGGAATGACAGCGCTCCATAGTATAGATGGAGCGCTCCACACATTTCGATGGATGTGGAGCGATGTGTATGGCCAGCTATAGATTACTGCCTAGACCAAGCAGGCCTCCATGTTGCTAGAAGATATGTTAGTCAAACGATCTGCAATAATTGAATTTATATTTAAGTTTCCATAGCCAATCAGAACATTTATTGTTTCAGTCTGTCAGTGAGTCAAAGCCTTAAGGGGGCGCTTCCCTGCCCGCCAATTAAATCTTTTTCCCATAAGAGCAATGTTACAGAATAATAAGTCATTTTTTTCCGTTAATTCGTGGAATAAATTAAAAAATTTGGTTTCATTTTGAAGTACTGTCATATGCAGAAAAATGTTGATTGCCGAATACATTTTCAGAAACCGTTTTATTGTTTTCATAAACGTATGATATAAATAGTAAAAAATAGTAAACTTTATAAATTTTTTACTCAGTTGCAAAAAGAGATATTGCAAAAATCCTTAGCAATCAACACCCACAATCTATTTTACTTTAAGAAAAAAAATACAGCTTTCGTTTTTAAACAAAAACAGCACAAAAATATGCTTAATAGTGAAGGTATGTTTTGGTTATTTAACATTGAAATTGATACCCAATATCGTAGTTTTGAATGTGGAGAGCCGAGCCTTAATGTTCCTTCATTTGACCACATCAAACAAAGTGATTTTACCTCATCTCAGATTTTATTGAAATTTCGAGCATAGCTTTTCTTTATATAGGTAGATAAAGAAAAATATGTTGAAGCAGACAGGCCTATGTGACCTAGTTTTGAAAATTAGGCTACTAATGTAAACAAATTTAAAATGAAGGCGAACATGTGTATATAGGCCTATTCTTAAATTGTAGGCTACTTGTAGCCAGAAAAGTGGCCAAAGTCTAATTAATTTTTACTTTCTTCTGAGACTACTATTTTGCTGCCTCAAACACAAACTAAATGACTGGTGCATTTGCATTTGGTAAGTCGCATTCCAGGCTGTATGCCTACTTTATTGAAGGCATGTTAAAGGTAGGCCTACTACTCAAACTGTGGTTTATTTTTTTTAAATTATCTAACTGCCTATAGTGATGTAAAACCCAGGTTTTTATGAATCTGGATAAATACCCAATATTTATAAATTCGTAATAAATTACTGTCGGCTTTGTCAGGCTTGTACTAACCACATACACGAGTAACACACACAAAATCAGAGTAAAACTCATTGTTAATATAATACAATAAAAATGTTTGTAGCCACATTCTTTAGGTCCTTCTTGTCCCGCTGCATTATGAGCATTATCCTATTGTTTTTTTTCAACCTATGAATGGACGGCTGTAAGAGGAAGACTGTTCATTTCAATTGTGACACAACATAAAAAATCAATCATGATAGGGTGTTTGTCAGAAATTGAATCTCATTAGAAAAATTTAATAATAGTAAAGAAGAAGATGGGAAACAGCTGAAGTCGCAGGCGTATGTTCAAGTGTTATAAGTTTCGAAAGCAGTAGAATAAAGTATTATGCAACCCAAATCAAATATAATTTAGAGTAAGTTCAAAGTTTATGGTCTTGTTCGTTTATTCGTTTAAATCGGAATAATCCACGATTTGGGCCGAGAATGTATTCTAACCATCCCTATATATATATTATATACAGCATGTGGGTCATTCCTTATCAAATTGCCAAGAATGAAAAATACATTTTGAACCTGCAGGTCTCAGATTTACACTATTTTTGTGTATTAGTTATAACTTACCAACTAAATATATTACAAATCTATTTTACAAAAAATTTATGTCTGTAGTTTTTAATATCGATTTTTGGAAATAACTGAAATAGACGAATTTCACATTGTTTTGGACCACAAAAATACTTATGGAATTACTACCGATCATACATCATTGTAATAATAAAGAGTAACTTTTCTTGCTATGATAATTATGATGAATTATAGTGCACCTACTTTCATCGCTAGACTTTATTTACTTGTGATCCCATCTTTTCTCCACCTTGAAGCATGAATCTAACCAATATATGTCGGAATAACTTATATTAGCCTACAAACAAAATCTAAAATTGTGATTTAAGTTTTTCAATATATTCAAAATTTTGAAAAGAAATAAAAAATTCTTGTTTTGAGGTTTTCATGTGCTACATAGGATATCAAATTAAAGCCCATACAATAAGCTTGAAAATGAGTTATCAAACATCTCTCTAGCACCATCGGTTGTAAATCTACGAGAATTTTTGTGATCCAAAACATTGTAAAATTCGGCTATTGCCGCAATTTAAAAAAATCAATATTAAAAAAAACGAACGACTCAAGCAAAATATATTTAAAAAAATTAGTTATAATTTATTTATTTAGTAGGCTATAACTAATACACATAAAAAAATCATGTAAATCTGAGATATAGAGTTTATTGGCTCTGGTAATTTCACATGTGGGTTATAAATAGTGTGCTGGTTTGATTTATTTGAATTGTTGAGAATCGTTTTAAATAACAAATGTATTTTCAAGATCAACAATGAAATTAATTGAATGAAATTAATATTAACCAGCGTAATGTTTATAATGGAGTAGGCTTATTCATTACACCTAAGTTAGGCTAAGGTTCTAAAATGTACAGCTGTTGTTCTGGCTACAAATTAGAGAGTAAAAATAACTCCTGGAACAGATGAGAGGTTGTAGCCTTGCTCTGGAACTTTAATTTTAGTGGGTAGATAAACTAACTTAGGCTACAATTAAAATGTTTTGCGTTAGATGAATGTTGCTAATAGGCTAGAAGTACTGAGTGAAATAGTAGTAGGGCCTAACTTATATAGCCCTAGATTATTTTTTTCTAAATTAAAGCAAATTCCATTAATTTCTTTTTGTAAAAGTGATACTATCAACCCAGCTATAAAAAACTATGGAGCTCATCTCTATCCAAATATCTACTTGTACAATTAGTTTTTTTCCTAAACCATGAAATGTTCCTTTTTTATTATCATATATGACCTTTGCTGTGGTTTGAACTAATTGTTTGAACAATTAAACAGATTAATTTCCTAGGGTCTTTTTCACAAAGTTTCAAGTTTTATAGTACCGGTACTGTAAACAAGTAAATTATTACAAGTTTGGCAAAAGTATCTAATTACTAGTGTTTCACGAAAGTAGCCTATACCAGACTTGTTGTTTATTAGTAAGTTTCACAAGTTTACAAGTAATTTATTTCTAAACCAGCACAATCAACTTGTCTGCAACACATGTAGCCAACAAACTTGTAGTTGACAATTGTTACCAACTATTTTTTTACCTACCTAATAAGGTGAATTGTGAGCTTTTGTAACAAAATGTGCTCTAAAAAAGTTCTTCCTCAGAAGACGTTCAAAGAACGTTTACGGAAAGAACGTTTAACTATCACTTTGAGTCAGTTATAAATTTCATTACCGGTAATGTTTTAAAATGGCTTGTGTAAAAACAGATTCAGAGTTATTTTATGAAGTTTACAGTGACTTAAAAACTGATACGTATGCTATATCCTTTTACGTGTTATTGAGAAGTCCAAATTAAATTTGTTACTGACAAATCCTCTGGGCAACTTTGTGAAATATTTTGTTACTGATAATTTCAAATTAAAGTCATTCCGACTTTATTTTTACAACTGATACAAAACTTGTAACTTTGTGAAACGTCCAAACTCTGATGCATCCCAGTTCAAAAATCCTATTGGATTAGCAGTTTTAACAGTTCACAATGCGATCTTCAGAGAAAAGATAATTTGTTTAAATCATTTATAAAATGTCTTGAAATTTTATTGTTGATTATTTCATAAAAAAACATTATTAAAGCACTGTATTTACATAAATAAAATTTTTTTTACATAAATTTGGGAACAGAAGTACTTAAAAAATTAAAACAGTATTATATGCTCAAACCATTATAGAAGATGATTATTTGCTACAGTTATATGATTATATGAACAGTTGTATTAGCGTTATGTGAACATCTGTCGTGCGTGGACACTGAATGTTTGTTGATGACATATATAACAAATCGGTAGTCAAATAGAATTTTTATCCAATAAGGATGTCAGATAATTATCCTATTAAGTCATTTAATTTCTCAATCCATTATGTTTTAATTGATTCATTAATAAATACTTATTACTGTAATATACTATAATTCTGGCCTTTCTAACAAAACGTCCATGATTTTAGTAATTTTATGGTTTAGGACAAAGTGTTTTGAATGTTGAAGTAACATTTCCAATATAAGAAAAATTATACATAATTTGCTTTCATAACCAGTATATACCGGTGTTAAAAGTAAAAATCTCTTCCTAAGGTCAAATCATTAATTTGTACAACATTAACAATTATTTTAAATAAAAAACATTCACTTTTGTAGTAATCATACATATTAGACATATTAGGCTTATTCATTTCCGAAGTAAGTTAAAACAGTCCACACCACTCATATAGCCGAGTCGGTAAATACCAAAAATTGCACAATGATGAAACAAATTCAGGATAAAGCTGAATTTTTTACAAGCGATGGACCCTTATTAGAGATACATTTTTTCAAAAGTCCCCACTTCTAACATAAACATAACTTATAGTGTAGGCAACGAGTCAAACATCTTCAGAAGTGGCTATCCCCCCCCCCCCCCCCCAAGGATGATGGTGCATTCCCCCCCAAAAACAAGCATCTATCTCCCACCCCAATAAAAGCTGTAACTTTTTTGTGTGAAAACTTGTTAGAAAAGATTTCATCATTGCATATATATGTGAATTGTTAAGTTTTTCATTTTGCGAACTGTTGTAAAAATTTTCGGATTCAAATACAGTAGTATGTTTCAAGATAGGCTTACAATAAATAAAATAAAGCAGAGTAAATATTACACTGAAATGCTATAATGCTGCAGTCCTGCACTTCTTACACAGCTTAAAAAATAACCCTCTATCTTTCAAACGACTGTATACAAGGCACCTACAATAACAAATTGTACATCTCAAGCTATCTACGGAATGAGAAATAATAGGATACAAGTGTAAATAAAACCAAACATTTAAAATTGAGCTTTACCTTTAATTAAGGTAAAATATAGACCAGTTTATTTGTACAGTATTTTTTAAAGGAAACGTAGAAACAAATAATGCATCTATTATACTAAAGTAGACTAATACAGTAAAGTACTTGCAATGGCTACTGGCACATTGTGAAAAGGTTATCCTGATTCCCGTTATCCTTGATAGCCTTTGTAAAGTAGTAGTTTTTTTTTTGTTCTCACTTGAAAATGAAAACTTTTCTATGATCTCACTGTTGGGAACTGATCTTAAGATATCTTTTTCAGACGACAGAATCAACATGTCAGTCAACCAGGTATCTCCCATACAGCTTCTCGGTCTATTTTTTGACTATCTTCAGTTTACTTATTATTCTCTCAGCTGAGAAGCTTGTTGCGGCAGGGCAAGAATTATCTGATAACTTACATCGTTGTTAAATATGAAAAGCCAGAGATGTTTAATAAACACCTATAGGGTCTGATAAAGCCTTTCTTGATCCATTGATTCGATACCTTTGCTTCACCATCTTAGAATGCTTACAAGGCTATCAAATGTCTCTTCAGAAAGATCTTGTGTTTCAAATTCTTCATTGCTTAGACTAACACTCTCATCATTTTCATCTTTTGAACTTAGCACATCTGATAGATCAATGTTTTCATACTTTGTATAACTGGCTAAAAACATTAACCTCTTCACAAAATTCCTCGGCGTCTAATCGGCAATATTCACACAAAGTCACTGACAAGAGCTGGGTTTGGGGTACAGTCCCCAGATTTTAGCAACTTTTCATGGGAAAAATAAGCCATTTGCTAAACGATATTTAGAGAGCTTTGAGAAAAGCGATCTTGTATCTGTAAAGTCCGGGAGTCAAGTACTTTAAGTAAAAGCCATTGGATCTGTGATTGTTTCATCGATGGCAAGTTCGTTAATGAACCTTTTTCTTGTTAGAAGTTTGCTGGAGATTATGTTCAAGTGCAAAACGATTAATACTATTCATCATTTTGCTTCATACCTTGATGGTTCTCAAGGTTTTTAGTTTCGAAATAGTATCAGAAACCACAGTTGGAACAATCCCATAGTGAATGTTTTTTAGACTGTAAACAAACAGTCACTGGCGACAGAATTTTGAAAAGTTCTGAAACAATTTGCATGGTTATACAGGAGTGTCATAATCAGATATTGCTTTCAGAAGTCCAAGGTTCTTGATTCCGTTTCAGATTCAGTGTCATCGGATATGTATTCCAGGGTTTCTCTTAGGACATCATTTATAACTGTTTTAACAGCATCATTTTTGCTGGACCACCTGGTCGTGTTGACTCTTTTCAAATGCTTTCTTCTATACTAACATGGACCTTTATTAACTTTTCAACGAAAGTATGGTGTCTTTTGTAGCCAGATATGAAGTTTTAAAGTTCTTGCAGAATTGAGTACGTACATGTCCCTTATTTGAGGGCACAATTCCATTGATTTCTCAACAACCAAGGCAATGTAGTATTGTTTTCTATGTGAACAACACCAAATATAGTAATCTTTGGGGTATCCTCTGAGGACAAATGAGTTAACTCCACTAAATCGACTACGATTGTTTCCCGCACCATCCATCTCTTACTACGTACGTTGTATGCACTTATGTTCTTCGATGTGAAGTGTGAAGAACATGACTAAACTGTCACAAGACAGAAGCCGACTAGTACAAGACGTTTTTCCGGTGATTGAGGGGAAAATCCTGGTGGGGAAGGATGTGCGGGCCTTCACAAAGCATTGGTCAAGAGGGGAGGGGGTTGTCCACTGAGAAACAAGATCTAAGAATAGAAATTTTTGTCTGACTGAGTGATCTCTAAAAGCTTCTATACCTTACTAACTCGAAGACTAGAATAGACTGATTTTACTTTTTATTAGGTTTATCGATTTTCATCATAAACTTATTAGAACTTCTGCAAACTAGTAAACACTTTGTAATTTTGGGATTAGGCCTACTGGAAAACCGTTTTACAATTCTCTGAAAATTTTCATTCCCCCCCCCCTCCCAGATGTTGTCAATGGCGTCCCTGAACATCTTAAAGTGATAACACATAGTTAATGACACCTGGAAGGCAGTACGTAACACATCAGTAGACATTTCATCAAAATTTAATATTTAGTTTTTTATTACAAAGGTTGAAGGGGACTGTGGTGACAAATTCACACTGATTGAATGAAACCTCGAACCACAAATAGAAGGAACAAAAGACATTATCAGAACAAGTTAATTAAAAGTTATGTTAATGTACTACCCTTATTGCATGTTTGTTAGGGTAGTACAATAAACATAACTTTTCATTAACTCGTTCTGTTATTGTTTTTTGTTCCTTATATTTGCGGTTCGGGATTTCATTCAATCAGTGTTTAGTTTTTGAGTTAAATAGTAATAAACAAAGACACAAACATACAATTTTTCTTCTTTACTATGTTATAGTTTCTTGTTGACACCATTACAATCCGTTTTGTTTAAAACAAGTTTCTAAATAAAATTATTAAGATTAAGCAGTTTGTTCTTTTCTTACAGTGTTTTTTCACTACTTTTAATGTTTTCACTAAACCAATTAAAAATAAGACACTTTTAGCAAATGTTTCATGAAACAAGGAAGTCATCCAACTTCACATTGTATTAGTAATTAGCGTTCGGTTACTAACAGTAACACATTGGATATACTTGAAAACTGTTCTTCCAAACTTCTCTAGTAGATTGTAAACATAATGTACAAATTTTATTTTTGCCTAACTTGAGCTAGCTGTAATAGTAATAGTGTATACATTTTGCATATATACAACATTGTTCTGTCGCCAATTATTGTGATATTTTTGAAATGGTAGTATTTTTTTATATGGATATTTTAGTAGTTTAATTTTTTGGATTAGAATGTCTATTTTTGAGTATTTTGACTGAGCCAACTCATTTACACTGTAACACATTTTTGAACTATTTAGCATACTAAACGGTTGGGTTAGAGAAAGTAAACAGGATAAGTAGTCTACTGGTTTGATTTGGTGCACCTACTGTTCCGTTCTGCAACTGTTACTAAAGTTTTACCAAAATATAAATAACAACAAGTCTTTACAATCTCAATATATCGAACTAACCAATATACAATAATGAATTATTTATTTATTTCCATCGCAAAAATACATGTAGCACAAAGTTTTCCAGAAATTGAGTTGTCAACAGTTACCAGTGGCCAACTATTTATATGCAAAAAAGAAAATACACTTGACCTATGAGTTTAGCGAAACAATTACAAAACTCGCCTTCCGTTTCGTCTGTATCTTAACATTAATATCAATAGTATACTTATTATTATCAGGTTAAATTCATATTACAATCAAAAAGTTAATTAAAGTTTTATTCATTAAAAGTTAGCAAAGATAAAATATTAACAAACAAAAATTTATATATAAATAACGTAGGTAGGCCTATAGTCTTTACAAATAATTGTAACTACAAAAACTAATACATTACTTTAAACAAGAGTAAAGCTTTAAAACATTACATCGCTAATATAAAATAGCTAGCTTTTAAAGAGATAATTTAAATTTTGGCAGGATTTGATATTAAGTGGGAATTGGTTAAAATAATTAGGCGCAATGTATTCAAAAATGAGTGTTTAAACATAGATTTAATTATACTTTGGGTAAAGCTGAAAATTCTTTGACAGCTTCTTCTAGTGTTATAGAATACGTTATTTGGGATGAAATACGTTATTGTTTCTAGGTGTATTTAAGCAAGCCCAAGCCAGTTTTAACACAATAATATGGTGGGAATAGAGTAAAGGAGGTGGTGGCTCCCAAACACAATTCACTACTTCACAAAAGTTTAGCTATAGTTTTCATGTAAAGTCTAGTACACTGAGGTGTTTTGATAATCTTTTTCAAACAAATTTTGTAAACTACAAAACACAAAATCGTTAAAATTTGTTTTGAAATATGTTCTTTCAAACTTACCACCTCCCCCAGACAGCAGTATCATAAGATATTTATTTTGTGGGGTACTAAACTTAACCCCCTTTAAATCGTACATTAAAATATTTTTTGGAGTTTTGAACCCTAAAAATATGAACACAAAAAGTCTTATAAATGACAGGTTCTGTAAAATACGCACCATTGTAATCTGGAGCTTCTATTTTTTTTTCAATGTAGTTGTCAATTGTATTGGAAGAAAGGCGGATGTTTAATAATCAATACAATTAAATAATTTAGAAAATTTTATATTTTGTCACAGTTTATAGATTTTTTATAAATCAAGAGTAAATCGACTATCAAAATCATAGTAATAATTCTATACAACGTAAAAATTGTTTGCACTATATTCATAAATTTTAAACTTTCTTCGTGACATAGTGTAAACATTGTTCGTTGTGGGAAAAATCCGTTTGTATGCTACGGTTAGAAATCTTGTATGCCCAACACAGTCTCAGTGAAAACCGACAATAGATACACGTATTCTTCTCGACTATCCTGAGGCTAGATGTTTTCATTTACTTCAACAGCCTATATCTGTTTTTGCCAGCAATCATATCTAGAGTTAAATCGTATATCTAGATTTAGATTATTTTTTAAAACATAAGATAGCCCGTCTCAGAGGTCAGCCACGTGCAAAATCGTCTCCATCACTGTCTCAGGAGGCGACGATCCGAATTCATCTTCTATAGTTAAAAGCTTGAATAAGCAATTAAATTCAATAGGCTATCTATTTTCACTCATCTGTGTTTACCTGATGCAGATAGAGAACATGTCTACTGCTTCATCAGGTCTACCTGAACAATTCAATCTCTTTCTAAAGATACACCACTTTCTCCTTTCCCAACCTTTACAGATAATCCGTGTTTAGAGGATAGTTGCGTCTGGACATCGCCGTGTTGCCAGTCCAGCATTGTATCCTAATAAGCCTCACCGCCCAACGTCTCTAGTCCTCCTGGCTCGAGACAAGATCTGCCAGTTTAGTGTACTAACTAGTTTCTTCTTTCTTCGCACTCTCCTTTCAGATCTTAGTTTTCCACCGGTAGTGCTAAAAATAACCGTAGTTGTTGAGAAAAGATCATACACCCAGTGAGCCCATTGCCTTGCTAATAGGTGTTAACAGAAAAAAGCTGTGAATTATAAGTAGAGCGATTGTTTCTACAAAATGAGTGTTTCAAGTTTAACGGTATAAACATGAGAAAAGCGAGAAAGAAGTCATATAAACTTCTTATGATGTAGATGTTCAGCTTTGCAATACTGGATGATTGGTTGTGATTCAACCGCGTTCACTTTAATATATTTGATCTGTCCGCTACTTGACCTAATCGCAGGTACAAACACTCGCAGTGACTATTATTCTGGTGGTTTCCTAGTCACCGCGAGGTTATGTTTGGTTATTAATTCAGATTGTGGTTTTGCTTATGTTCGGCGACCAGAGTACTAGACTCTAAAGATTAAAGACCAAAAGATTGAATCCTAGTGAAGACCAATGTTTATGTTCGTCTAGTGGAGAAACATTGCTCTCAGGTGATGCTGGCTCACCGAAACTTTAAAGTATTTTTGTTCTTACTCCGGTTTTTAAAAAGGAAAATTCGAAAGAGTGGGCATTAAGGCTCTTCTTCATCTTGGAGAAAGCTTCGAGTGTACAGTGTGATTTTAATAAAATTGGTCCGAGTACTGTCTGTGAATTTGCGGTGGCATGGTAAGAAGCGGGACGGACAATTCTGGACTGAAAACATAAGTCTCAGCACCTGCTATCACCCACTTACCGTTTCCCTAGTCTGAGCACCCAAAGGCTCTATGCTAGAGCGAGGGCAAGAGACGACTATAGTAGGTTAAATGGCAAGACCGCTCAAACATGCAGTGGTTATCTCGTGTTTCGTATTCTATTTATAAATGATTATCAGAGAAATAACTTTAAATTATTTAGATGGATTTATACTCTTTTTTACATGTGACCTTAAAATATGGAAACAATTGTTTGAAACACAAAAAAAATGCAAAAAAAATCAATTTTCACTTAATAAACCTTTTGTTAGAAGGAGTTGCCGACGAATTCTTTAAATTATTCGGTATAAGACAAAACCACATCCTTTAAGAACAATTTAAGAGGTTTCACAAATATTTTAGTTGAAAACTGCGTTCGAAACGCGTTAGTACGAAGTTTATGTTTAGATGTTTTAAGCAATGTGGAGAAGACCCTTAAAGTTGTCAAATAACCACTTATATCAAAGCCCACTAAAGAATACCGTTGAGGGACGGGCTTGTGTACACCGAGACCTTGAACGCTCCAATCGCCGTAGTGCGACGTTGTCACGTTCTTCCCACGCTTCTAACTGACTGCTGCTGACTCAACGCATTTATAATTCTTTAAACTGTGCGATCAAGCCTCGAGCGGTAAATACCAGGAGTGTTCGAGGCTAGTAGATATGGCAACGCTGCGCGTAGATATGGCAACGCTGCGCGCCCATCCGATTGGCCATCTCGCAACGGTATTCTTTAGTGGGCTTTGATATAGCTCCGTACTAATTGTGTCTTATTTTATTTGTAGCGAGTAAATTTAGGGTTGTAGTAATTAACTGTGTGTGAGAAGCTTATAGCGGTGATTCGATGTTGCGATTTAGTCACCTGCTGGTCAAATCGCCTGCTCAAATAAAATCGTCTGCTGGTTAAATCATCGCCGGTATTCTGCTTGGATAAGGCAGAATACGTTTTCGTGCATGTAAACTTTCAAGAGATTCCAAACAACCGTACAACTCATTCAGAAGATGTGAACTGTAGCCTACTCCACGTTTTACTCAGGATTGAGTAATTAATTCCATTGCTGTTTAAATAAGCATTGAATTTGTACCTTTTGATTGCCGAATGATTGTACTTAGAGCATGCGACCGAGCGTGAATAGATGTCAGTACCTCTACAATTAGTTGACCTTCCTTCTTTCAATACCTCGCCTTATTCGATGTTGTAATCCGTGCTTACAGCAATGTTTTTTAATGTTTACTGTTGTTAAAAGACAGGTTTATATTTTGTCGCGCAAAATTTTCGATTTTTAAGTACGTCTTCCCCTCCGAAAATGTTATCAAAATTTAACCTTTAATTATTAAGACGTAGTAACCGATGTTGTTTTCTATCAAAAACATCTCATAAAAACATGAATGGTTTCCATGGGTACCCCAAACATAATGATATCGATTTGTTAGCAGTTGAATTCAGACAGTACGAATCAGTTTCCGTTATGCCCAAATTCCCTACTAAAGTACTAGTGCGTGATGAACGGTAGTAACGCATACATACACTTATAGACAAAACTTTGTCTTGTCTGAATTTCCGCACTTTGTATTTTCAAAGCAAAGTGATTTAAGGCCCATTCACACACATCAGTCACGTCACCGTCACGGCGCGTCACAGTCAGGGGGCGTCATCGGCTCGTCCGGCGGGACACAGTCAGCTATATTCACACACAACAGTCTCGTCATCGTCTGTGCGCCGTCATTGTGTCAGTGGTCAGGTCTGTGATTGCAATGGAAAGTTGAAATTCATTTAACACCATTTTTGTTGTTTAGAGTAAACAAACGTTCCTATGGTAAACAATGAAAGAGAATTTATAAAAAAAATGGAAATTGAATCAAACTATTTTGGTTCAATTTGCAGGATAAACTACATTTTATTTACAACTTTATAGTTGAAAATAACATGTTTGGCTTCAGTAAAACTGTTAGCTTTTTAACATTAAGCGAATCCTGCGAATCACCAAAATCGGCGATACCTTAAATACCTTTTTAAGTGAACGGCCCGAAAACATATTTAAAAAATGTATACATGCTGATTAATAAAGTCAGTACTTACCATCTACATTCATTTCTGCTCCAATCTCCAAATTTCGTTCTTGGCACTAGTATCCATGTACTTCGGGTCCGACAAATCGTATAGAACAACGTGTTGACGAACACACTCGATTAATTTTTCGTCATTCATTTTGTGATTGATAAAGTACAAAATGCAACGTAAAACCAATGTGAAACTGCACCGTCAGCCGGCCGAACTTTTGGAAAATATCGGCGATGAGGAAGTTTGACAATGACTGCCGGACGCCGGTGCACTGACTGGCGGCCTGCGCCGGGACTGCGACTGTTCAGTGTAGACAGCGCCACGGTAAACGCATTACAGAATACTTTTTGATGGTGACGTACCCTGACGATGACACGCCGTGACGGTGACGTGACTGGTGTGTGTGAATGGGCCTTTACAGGGTGTCTCAGAAGTATGTGAACGGCGTTATATTTGTGCAACCATTGCAGATTACTCAACAAAACTTGGTACATCGTTTCTCTAAAAAAAAAAAAAAAAAATTTTTTATGCAATTATAATTTTTTGATCACTCTAGGGGGACAGCCCGTAGTTAGTCGGAAGAAAATCTTAAATAGGAGCTTAGGTCGGGTTGTACATACAATTAAATGGCTTAATTTTACTTATCATAAGATTTAAAATCAAAACTCTGACAATCCACACTAGCAGCAGTAAGACCAGTTTTGTGGATAGTGAGTGACTTATCACCTTCAATGGGAACGGTCTACGAGGAGGAACAATTTTTATTTCAAATTATACGTTTTTAAAAAATAACAATTATCAATAAACTTTCATAACAGCTTACCTTTTTTACAATAAATGCTCAAACTGTTTTCCTTCTGCAGTTTGGCAGTGAGCTAGGCGGGTGTAGTAGTCATTCATAACGCTCTGTAGCATCTCAGCAGGTATTTCTAGTAGTGTGGATGTTTGGAGTTTTGCTTTTAAAGCTAATGCCAACAAGTAAAATTAGCCATTTTTAAAATGACCAATATTGTAACTTTAAACAACCGCCATTTTGTCTAGGGTGAACCTTTTGATGTCTGATTGCGGCATTGTGTCCTCCTAAGATATACCTTTAATTTGGTGTACAACTCGACCTATGCTCCTATTTAAGACTTTCTTCCGACTAACTACGGGCCGTCCCCCTAAGGTGACAAAAACATTAGAATTGCTTCAAAAATTTGTTTTTTAACTTCCCGCTAAGAAAATTGAAATTTTTTTTCTAAAATCGGGAAGTTATTGGTTTCACCCCGTTTTTCGAAAATCGAGTATTTATCAGATCTCGACGTTTTGAAGTCCTAGGATCTTCCCTGACCACTCCCGAGAGCGTGTCACCCTGTCTGTATGTGTGTGTGTGTGTGTGTGTGTGTGTGTGTGTGTGTGTGTGTGTGTATGTATGTATGTAAGTATGTGACCCGCTTATAACTTTTGAACGGCTTAACCGATTGGATCCTACCTAACGGCGTTCTAAAGAGTTCCATCAAACTTAGATTTCCTGAAAATTTCAACTAATTCGGACCGGTAGGTTCTGAGAAATTTCGAAAAAACTAAGAAATAAAAAATTTTCAAATCAGGTTTTTTTGGAATAACTTTTAAACGGCTTTACCGATCAATTCCAAAATCTAATCAGCTTTTAACCTTGAAAAGCGACGTCGATCGCTACCAGTCCGGTCAAAATCGGTTAATTCGTTCGTGAGATATCGTGAACGAAAGAAAATAAAAAAAAGCGTTTTTTCTCAATTTCTACGAAATTTTTCATCAGAAAAATTTTTGTTGTCGATTCTTTCTTTGAATGGACTCGAAAAACTGCATCGATTTCCGCAAATCGCATAAAAATCGGTTGATTCATTCGCGAGATATCGTGAACGAAAGAAAATAAAAAAAAGTGTTTTTCCTCAATTTCTCCGAAACTTTTCATCTGAAAAATTTTTGTTGTTGATTCTTTCAATGGACTTAAAAAACTGCATCGATTGCCGCAAATCGCATAAAAATCTGTTGATTCATTCAAAAGTTATGGCAGTTCAAAATTTCCAAAAATAGTGTTTGTTGTAATTAAACTTAGCGGGAAGTTACATGGATGGCCTCTAGGGTCAACCGTTTTCCAATTTTTTTTGTAGAGAAACGATGTACCAAGTTTTGTTGCGTAATCTGCGATGGTTACAAAAATAAAACACCGTTCACAGATTTTTGAGATATCCTATGCAGTAGAGTGAAGGAATACAAGTCGGCAAAGCGAGTGCTAGTCTCGCACAAAAATAGGGTTGCGCATGTATTCTAAAATTTAACAAAATTAAAATCGTTCCTAAATAGGTCAGATGTTACAGAGAAAGAATCATATAGCCAACTGTCACGATAAGAATTGTTTACGTCGAAATCTGTATATTAAGGGTCGGCTCTAGTAAAACAGAAAGCAACCTG
Organism: Philaenus spumarius; assembly: GCA_018207615.1. NCBI lineage: Eukaryota > Metazoa > Arthropoda > Insecta > Hemiptera > Aphrophoridae > Philaenus > Philaenus spumarius. The sequence goes on from JAGFPH010000853.1 coordinate 311,433, forward strand.
CGACTCCCTATAGCGGCGATAGGTTACGCGGACATTGCTCATCCTAAATCCATTTAAAATCCGCAATTATTCAAATAGCGTTTTAAAAAAATACCAAACTCTTGGGGACAAAATTCTTCATCCGAATGGCTTGGTAATTTTTCGCTATAATTAATAGTTACAACGTAAAAAATATTTAAAATCACCCTATAGCGGTGGTAGGTTACACTGACATTTCTCAGCCTAAATCCATTTAAAACCCGCAATTCTTCAAATAGCGTTTTAAAAAAAATACCAAAATTTTGGGGACGAAATTCTTCAGGCGAATGGCTTGGTAGTTTTTCGCTATAATTAATAGTGACAACATAAAAAAATATTAAAAATCAATGTTTTAAATTGTAAATAAATACTAAACAAAATATTTTTCTTAATTTTTAAAAAGCCATTTGCATGCATATTGACCATAGCTTTAAAATGACATATCGTTTATAATTTTCCGATCAAAAATAAAGGAAAAATATGGATTTTAATTTAACATTGGTCTTATGGAGTGTCAGCCAACATGGCCGACAGCTAGAGCCGACCCTTAACTGATATGCGCGAATGTTTTCTACAAGCGAGAAATGTTGCTAGGTCAGGCTATAATGCCATGTGGAGAGGGAGTCGTCTACTCACAAGGGAGTAGCTGTCCAACTTGGCAATACTGAACGGTTCAATGCAGTTAAATATCTAGGTGTAGAACATATTTTATCCGTGGGGATGCCTAAATACCTTGAGATTTACTCCAACCTGATGTTGAAATTAAGCTCATACATTCTCCAAATGTTTTCGTCTTCGTTTTTTTTTTCTGCTTCAGGGCGAATTTTACCGCTTGTCTGTAACAATTTCACATTCATGGTCTTCACTCGAAACAGAACCGGACACCGTATGCTTTGAGGTTAGGCGCGCTAAACTTTCAGCTTCGAGGTCACTTCGCGTTGTAACACAAAATTTTAAAGTAATTAGACTGCAACACACAAAGGTACAAACTGTTTAACATTTGTATAAAAAAGTTAAACATTTTTATAAGGATTTGTTTGAACTCTTCAGAATCATTGTAAAATTATTTATTTCCTCAAGTAATGCACTTCATATTAATTTAACAATTTAGCAATTAAAGGAAATCATCCCCACATGGGCATTAAGCCAGCGCGTGGCGATGATTCCATTTGATGGATAGCCTTACTGATGTTACGTACTGAACGTTTAGTAAAACTTAATAATTCCATAAAAACTCCAGGATTATTGACTTGGCTCAATATACTCTCTGAAGATCTCTTATTCTGAAACTATAACCGAAAACATTGATTTAATAACTTGCTCAATATCCTCTCTTTCAAGCTGGGTACAACCATTCCTTTCGCCTTTTTTGAACAAAAACACACAATATAAATCTTATCTTTGAGCTTCTTTCCCATATTTCATTTATCATTAAAAATTTCACACGTTGTAATCGACTTTGTTTTGTAATATCTTGCGACGACGAGTGGTTGGCGCAGTGGTTGCAGTAGTCGTCCAAGTTTGCTACAGTTCTTCCTGTACAGTTGCGCTTCATATAATATACCAAGTGTCTTAAAAGTCTCCCCCCCCCCCTTTTAACTTTTGTGTTTGTTAAAATAAACAAATATCCTTTGGGGAACGATACTAACTTAGCCCAAAGTATCTTTTGAAGCAATCGGAAATTTTGAGTGTCCCCTAAAAATGGCGGATTATAGGGGCAACTCAAAATTTTAAAATGGGAAGTATGGTCATGTGATACCTAATTTTAAAGGTCTATTTAAGACTAGGAAAATGAAATTAAGAAAATAAAAATCGGACCACCGAAAACAAAATGGCGGCCCTAAACGTGTTGAAATAAATCGACATAAAGTTGCTAATATCTCGAAAAGGAAGAGTTTTTAGAAAAAATTTCATGAGACAAAAAAATGTTTATTTCAAAGTGCTTGACCAGCTTGACCTAAAATATTGCTTCCAAATCGATTTCGTAAATTTTAAGTCGACTCCTATATCTTAGAAAATTTTATAAAAAATAAAATTTACGAAATCGATTTGAAAGTAATTTTTTAGGTCAAGCACTTTGAAATAAACATTTTTTGTCCCTTGACATTTTTTCTAAAAACTCTTCCTTTTCGAGATATTAGCAACTTTATGTCGATTTATTTCAACACGTTTAGGGCCGCCATTTTGTTTTGGGTGGTCCGATTTTTATTTTCTTTATGTCATTTTCCTAGTCTTAAATACACCTTTAAAATGAGGTATCACATGACCATACTTCCCATTTAAAAATTTTGAGTTGCCCCCAAAATCCCCCATTTTTAGGGGACACTCAAAATTTCCGATTGCTTAAAAAGATACTTTCTGCTAAGTCAGTATCGTAACCCAAAGGATATTTGTTTGTTTTAACAAACACAAAAGTTAAAGGGGGAGGGTGGGACTTCTATCTGGTAATATATCTATATTTTATAAAAATGAATGTTTCTTTGCGTCTTTGTTTCTTTATCCTCTATAGACTCATAAACTATTCGACCGATTTTACTAAAGAATTTCACACATTATCCATATTAATGTCAGGAGTGTGTAGACATTACAATTACTACAGTCTAAGTTGTTAAAATGGGGTTGCTACCCCTTTACAGTAAATACAAATTAGACTAACTTCCTATAAGCTATAAAACTCAAATTTTTCATAAACAATTTTATGTGTATGTAAATTAAGTAATTCTTAATTAAATACAAAATTCATTCTAACTTAGTAAATGTTAGTTGCTTACATTACGAAATGAACTGTATGCTTTCTTAATCCTTAATTTAACCATATTCTTGATTCTTTATTGTACAATCATTTACGGCAAGCAGAAAGATAAAACGGACACCTCTGCTGTGTTGATAGAATGCACTCTGTTCCCGTGTTTCGTCTTAGCGTGTGGCCTTGCCGCCCCCGAGGAAACTCGGCAAGTGGTCCTAAGAAAACATTTGTTTAAGTCGTGTAAATTAGTCAACAACACATTATTTCTAGTTCCAGGGACTCGTTGGTTAAATGTTTGTACACTTGTTGTATGATCAGAAGTCATTATTGAACGTGTAGACTGTTTTCCTTTGGTTGAGTTAAAAATAACTTAAATAAGACAAACATTTTCCAGGGCGACATTAATTTGTGAAAATGGTTTGTATTAAAACTTTAAAGAATTACAATTCTATTAACAGGGTGAGTATAAAGTCCCGGGATGTCCTTATATTGTTTGTACCGTTATAGATAAAACAACGATACCTGGCACACCTACACTTACACCTGAAATATAGCCTACTTTTTGAAGGAACTATACATTTTCCTCACCTCAGATGTTGCGATCTGATAAAACTATTCAGTAAACACTAAACATGAAGAACAATGTTTGTATCGTGTCATTCAGCACAAAACAGTATATAAAAACACACCTAAACACAACACAAGACAATAACGTTCATTAACATGGATGAAATTAGTTTATAAAAAAATAAACTATGTTAATATCAAAAATAATTCGACCACGCAGCTGAACCGCTGACGTGCGTTGAGCAAATTTCCAAAATTAAGTTATAGGCTTAAGTTTTAGGGTTTCAACCAACAATTCGGGAAATAGGTCTATTCACGACGGTGCTGAAGAGCTGCAAAATGGTTCGCACGTCATTCCGCCATTGGGAGTTTCTTCAATACAGAAAGCGTTGCGTGCTTCTCACGCCATTCCGAATATTGGGGTATCTTCAACACAAAAAACATTGCGTGCTTCGCATTGCCAATCCCACGGTAGAATCCACCACACGGCTTTGAACCGGGATACTTCTATGGTATTTTACGTTTTGATCGATTTTGGGGGAACCAAGCGAGCTATAAGGTCGCGTAAAAAACAAAATGTGCAGAATAACATCCTACGTTTATATTTGTAGAAAACTCAAAACAAATTAATTCTCGTAGGAAAAATCTCAAAAAATAGTTACTTCCGGTCAAAAAACGTGCTTCCGATTGTTTAATTTTTTGGCTAACGAACTCGCCACAGCGACGTGGACAACCAACATGTGTACCAAATTTGAACCGCATTCAAATTAAAATGCGGCCGCTAAAATGCGAACGCATATATTCATATATATATATGATTTTTAATGACACCCAAAAACGTGTTCTGGGGACCATGATCGGTGCTCATTTGCTACTCCCGACCTTGGGTCTTACCATAAGGGCCACTGTAATAGCTCATTTTTCCTATGGAAATAAACTAGTTATTAAAAAAAGCTATATTAATAAAAATAGACTAGTTAATTTAAAACAATAAACTATGTTAAATAAAAATAAACTAATTAATTTAAAAAATAAACTATGGTAATAGAATAATAAGCTAGTTAATCTAAAACAATAAACTAGTTAATTTAAAAAATAAACTATTTAAATAAAAATAAACTACTGTAGTTAATTTAAATAAATTAACTATTATTAATGTTAAATAATCAGTGAATACTCACGTTTATTGATTCTTGATGTTTTTTTTACTGTATAACAATTGCAATTTCAGACAATTGTCGTCGATCATCAGGTTTTATAAAATATTACGTACACATAAAAACATTAAAAAAATTATATAGATATATTAATTAGACTTACCGTCAATAATAGTCTATTGTTGACGGTAAGTCTAATTAATATATATAATTATTGATCGGTAGTCGGAATGGCGAAGACAAATATGTATTAAAAAAATGTCATAGTTCACACCGTGTGGAGTTCGTTAAGCTCAAGCGCGCATTGTTTGATACCGAACATTACGTGCACTTCGGTTGTTGAATTTGTACTGAAATTACAATTTTTTTAGAGTAAAATCAACAAGGATGTATTATAGACGTTTCCGAGTATTCACTTATAATTTAATATGAATTATAAAACTGATCCGTGGCTACTATGATGAATCTAAATATACTATGTTCGTCCGTAAAGTGTGAAGTTTAATGTTTTTGTGAAGTGTGTTTAATATATCTTTATGACAACCTCTATCGAGGTAGTTGACAGATTGTGCGGCCTGTAGATGAAAATTAGTGTTTCGAAACCGCCGTAGTCCTTACGTTGTGAGTAATAGACCACCAGGCAGTAAGAAATAGGTACTTACCTCATTACACAGGTTGGTATAAAGTCCTGGGTCGGCTTATTTTTTTCTACCATTACATATAGAAGCTATGATCAAACTTGGCACATTGTTACTGTGCACAAAAAACTACACGTAATCAGTCGACCGCTATCTAGAATTTGAAGAACTATCTCTTCAGCTAAATCCAGCCTTGAAATTGAAACAAAGAGCAAATTAAATTACGTGCACTTCACAATGGCCCAACAAAATGAAAACAATGATTTTAATATCTGCAGAAAAACTACAAGTAGGCCCTACAGACCTACAATACATGCATAATCTTTTTTCACAAAAACTTACAGCAACGTCTGTTAAAAGTTTCCTTTAAAACCACATAAATCCAACAAGGAATTGGAAACTATGGCTATCAATTCACTATGATTGACTTATTAATTAAAGAAATATTAAAAACCATAAAAAAGGTTAAAAGATAATAAATAATTAATAAACACAGTCATGGCTCTGTAATGCGGAGAGAAGTCAGGAAGTGGGCATACACATCAAAATAAAGAAACAACTTATTATAAACTATGGTCAGATCTTTTTGATACCGCCATTTTTTGTTTCATAAATAATGTATATTTCCAGATTAGCTTAATCGATCGAGTTGAAATTTTTTTGAGTTAGGCTAGTTATTAATATAAATACCAAAAAATACCTAGTTTAGAAAAATAATCAATTTGTTCCAATAACCCGTTTCAAAATGTCGGCCGTTTAAACATTTTTAATGAATATAACTCAACAAAAGCAAATTTGCATAAAACATTTCAAGAGTAAATTTTTTTTGCTTGGGCTAGTTTCTTAGTTTAGATTTTTTTTAAGGCGAAAATCTTAGTTTAGAGATACTGTACTTTGTTTTGCGTCTCTCCTGCAATTCCTCCAAGGATCACGTTTACAGAGATTCATAATCACGATCAGTCAAGAAGCGTCCTCGATTAGAAGAGGTTCAAACTGTAAATATGTTAGATAAAGTGTCAAGTATTATAGTAGGTCTAATCTGTAAGTAATGTGACTTTATGACAGGCACTCATCCAGTTAGTATCAGTAGATAAAGTATTGGTGAGAAGATGTGTTTAGAGGAAAATAGTAGGCTATGTTGTTGTCCGACTTGTTGCCGATTATGGCACTGTTAAGCCGGTTCTACACGATGCTACGAACACCTTCCAACGTTGGACGTTTGATGGTTCGTCACATCGTGTGGCTGTTGTTCAAACCAATGAGCGTCCAATGGCGAGCGTCGAACATTCGCATTTGACCATGTTCGGGTCGATGTCGGTATTTTTGCACCGAGTCAAAGGGATGCCTCCAACGTTTGAAGGAAAATGTTCGTTGGTTCGATTCAACGGCTACACGACTCGTTCATATGAAGCATTATTTTTACTCTCTATTTACACCAAAGACCCGTCTTGTTTATGTTTATCTCTGTGTTTAATTTTAATCAGTAATATTATTCATTTAAATTTTCACAGGTAGCCTAAGTAGGCTACAATTTATATTTCATACTTGATACTAGTAAGTTCCCGTGAAAAATCAGAAACAGATTACCGGTAATTAGATACTATACCTTTAAAAAATATAATTTTAAAAGTGTACTATTTTAAAAACAAATTTTATTTAGGCCTGCCTAAATATGATGTGGGGATTTTTAACTCGTTAAATGTGTACAATTAAAACATAATATATTATTATAGACTGTCATCCTCGTCCATTTTCGCAACTGGGCCAACGTTTGTACCAAACTGTTTTCTTAAATATTGGATCAAACATTCGATTCACCGTGTAGCAGGAACATTCGCTGTACCATCTGTCAAACTTACTTGTCCCAAACGTTCGGTCCAACATTGGAGCGAGCGTTCGTA
>JAGFPH010000853.1:325750-347974 GCA_018207615.1 Philaenus spumarius
CCGAAACGTTATCCACTACGTTATCGTTTGACTTTACGAAAATAATTGGGGGGGGGGGGGGGGGTTAGTATGGACCGTTTTAACGTTGTAATAGTCTGCAATACATGAATGATATAATTTATCACGTTTTTAAATATCGGCCACCTGTAGTGTCTTTTATTGCTTTCGCTTACTAAAACGTTGAATGCGGTGCGATACCCCTCGAGTAAATGCATCAAATTCAGGCTACCCTTGAGGCTATTTCACTTGTATGGGCGTTTAAACACTTTCTTACTATGCACGCACTAGCGAATTTCCATATGAAAGATGAGTAATTGCAGTGACCCTTATAGTGAGACCTAAGGTCGGGAGTAGTAAACGAGTACCGGTCATGGTCCCCAGAACACGTTATGGGGTGAAATTAAAAATTATATATAGATGTGTTCGCTCTCTAACAGCCGTATTTCAAGTCCGATTTAGTCCAAATTTGGTTGTCTAAGTCACTCAGAAGCAACCGCTCTGACGGAAAGTAACTATTTTTTTAGATTTTTCATACTAGACAAAATCAATGGTGAAAACCGCACATCCATATCTCAAACAGTTCTTGATCGTTACATTAATTTATTAATTTTCATAGGTAGAGATTTTTACTGTACTTTATTTTTAATTTATTATTATTATTCATTTTTACATTAAATGATATGGTTCAATTTAAATAAATGCAAATATCTTTAGCCCTTCAGAACTGTTTGAGATATGGATTAGCGCTTTTCACAAATGATTTTGTGTTAAAATTCTACATTGAAATGAGCAATGCATGACCACTTTTCTATTTAAAAAAAGTTATATCCAAAATGGTGGACCAAATTTTTGACATCTTAATAAAATAGTGTAGGTTTTTTAGACTCTTTACATAGAGTAGGTATCTCAATCACATCTACCTTCAAATTTTCATTATATACGAAATATTAAGCCGTTCTCAAACTTTTCAACCAACTTGTATATTTATAGGCCTAACTGGTAAATAAGCGTTTTCCTGACATATATTTATAGACAACTTTTTCTTTATTTTTACTCAAGTGACCACTCCTGAGTTACCTCGCACATTGCAGAATCTCTCTGTATACATATTAATAATAATAAAAGGAAATACATTGTTACCAATCTGACGGATAGCTGTGACCGCTGTTTACGGTGTTTGTTCTATGTAGCCTATACGAATAAAATGTATATTTCACAGTTGTACGTTTGGTTTGTAAGTAAACATCATGTCTATCTATTCGCTTGATTATATTATAGTCTTCTACTTTAATAATTTAGTAATGTTCACAGTGCTTTTTAACCTACCAAAAATAAGTTAGTCAGCCAGTTTAAATAAAATTGTGTTTTGTATAATATTATTATAAGGTTAATATTATGAACCTTGATAAGCCCTCAACAAACCTTGTTTTGTTTTATATTGGCCTCCAACTATAATAAATAAATACTCTCTCCAGATACACTAGATAACCTAACAGAAACACATTTTTATAGTGTGATAAAACAAACTGTAGCTTCTTTATTAACTTCTGTTTTATTTAAGGCACAAATGTATAAATAAACAAATTGCTCCCTTCAATACCCTTTCAACTCTTTGTAGAATTAATAATATAAGTACTGTTGCCAAAATAACAACACAAATCAACATTGCCTACAGTCTGGAGTTTAGAATGTTGGACTGTTGTTAGCGTAATTACTTATATTGCAATAATTAAACTTTGCACTGCAAGTTAAATAGTGTTTTGAAGATGACTAACTGGTATTGACATAACAATACTCTTCTTCTGTTTGGCATAGTGCCAAAGTTGAATAAAATTTATATGAAGTTTAATGTACTACTAATTCGGACAAGTGATATACAGACTAATTATTATCATTGATTATGTTTATTTAACAAACACCCGCCTCTGCCCGTGTTATGAGCTGTTCTTCCAGATTTTCAAAAAAATTCATTAATTTGTTAAAATTAAACCAAAACATATTTCAATTTCTACCTACTATTTTCAGTTCAATGATAAGATGCCTCAACATACTACAGATTTATATTTAGTATGTGTAGGCCTACAGTACTACTATTTATTTTATTTGTAGGTTACAAATTAAATTTTGCCGATTAATTTAGCCTAGATTATTTCTCCATTCTTAAATCAGGAGCCTGTTTCACTATGTTACTAATATTTGGAAATTTTGCAAGTTACACGTTTGAAATTGTCAAGTGCTTGTAATTTCTGTTTCACAATAAAACAGATTTATAATAATACTAGCTGACCCATACGGCGTTGCCCGTGGTTGTTGGTATTTTCAGTCTTTTTGATGTAATTGTAATTCTTTTTAAGTGTTCGTTGAATACCTGTGCGTATCCTACTGTGGTCATGAAAAAAAGTCTACGCTATTTAGGAAAGCACTGAAAATTGTATTCCTGTAAACTACTATCTAACATGAAAAAGCTTTAAATATATCGTTTTAATTTATAATTTTAATTTATAAGTTTGACTTTCACTTAATTTCATTGACAATGTTGCGAGCACCTTTGGCCTTAGAGGAAGCTACGTACCAAATTTCATTCCAATTCGTTCTTATAGGGATTTTTAGTAACTTTGACCCCCCTCCCCAAACCACCCTAAAATTTCGTTTTTCTTTTAACCCTTTCTTAGCGAGGGTTTAAATTAGCTGGGAGTCGTAGAAAAGATATTTGAATCACTTTGTAACATCCGCGTTAATTTAGAATGTAACAAACTGGTTCAAATAGAGTTTGTAATTTTAAATGTATAGGCCTAATTAGTATAAGATATATATTGTTTAGTATTTAAATATACAATATACAGTATATATCAAAATAAAGCTACGAATGTGATATTTTAATAGCATTTAGTTTAATTCAGATGGTTTGTTTAGTTTTCAATAAAATATGTTTAAACTCGTGTATGTTTATGGTTATGCATGGTGTTGAATAATTTGTTTATTATTATTATTGATAGCGAAAATATGTTTTGAAAAGTATTAAAAACTTCATAGTTATGATATATTTTATATAAACAATATTTTAAGCAGCATATCTCTAAGTAGGCCTATATAGATATTTAATAACCAATGTTTGAGTTGAATTATAATTCTGTAAGCATTTTTATTTGCGTTTGTTTATAGTTTTTCAATCTAACCTTAAAAAGCTGTTGGTTTTGAAGAGTATTAAAGTGATTATAAATTTGCTAAGTAATGTTACTATGGTAATACATGTAAACAAACATAAGCTTTTTATACGAACAGCTGTTTTTGTGAGCTATGGTTTTGAGTTCATACAATAAATGCTGTTCAGTTTCTTCCAAATTTGAAACTTTTTCGGGAAACTTTTCAAACTTTTCTTTACGTATAAACCTTCTATGAACTACTACAAACATTTTAAGACCAAAAATAGCCAAATCGGTCCAGCCGTTCTCGAGTTTTAGCGAGACTAACGAACAGCAATTCATTTTTATATGTAGAGATTAGTTAATTTCTAAAAGTAAAATTTACAAGTCGGTTGATTTGGCAAGACAATTTGAGGTTAAACCTACATTTTATTTGAACATGCAGTAGTTTTTTACTACTATTAATAATGTAAAAAACATAAGCCAGTTTCTGTTTACCTACTATTTATATCCAAGTTTAAGTTAGAAACATTACAATAAAAAGACATTAAAAACTGTTTAATGTATAGACAATTAGTTCAGTCAAATATTTCTTTTATTTATTTATTGACTTTATTAAAAATTCATTGTAAAAATGTAGTATGCCTAGTTAAAGTAAAATTTTATTAATAAAATTAGTGATGTAACTAAAGTAGTTTTTTTATGTAACGGAACCTTTTTTCTATTCAGTAAGAAAAATTAATATTGTAACTTAAATAATTTATTAAAGGAACTAATATTTTATTACAAAAATGATAATAAAGGTTAAAAGAACCATCAAGGCTCAGGTCTACACTTAAACAAAAACCTAACCTAAAAGTTAAAAGTACAAAAATAGTTATTTCTAAGTTTGAAATCAGCTGTTAATTGAAATATTAGAGCAAACAGCTGATTACTGTAGTACCAACACTAAACATATTTAGTTATTATTAGGTATGGCGCTCCAATTGCTGTAAAATATGTAGCATAGTAGGCCTATGTGTTGTTTTTACATCCAACTGGTGTCGCTGTTTTTTAAAAATTATATAAAAATACGTGTGTATTCAAATGCAACATTGTATAAACATTTCAAATTAATCTCTGAAGAACTTTCAGAGATTTAAGATTTTGAACAAACATTTTCATTTGTATTTATATGATAAGTTTTGTAAAAGCTAAGTCTAGCTTGATACCAATTTTCTACTTAGTTCACAATGATCTACTTTTTCCGCCGTACACGTAAATTTACAGTTATATTTAATTTATTATAATAAAGAAGGTTAAATTTATGAAAATATCAGTAGATAATATGTCATTTTAATAATGTATGTGTTATAGATGATTATTTAAAAAAATATATTTAAAATAAAAATTAACCTAACTAATAATTTCAAAATTTAGGTTAATGTAGACTAGCGATGGCTCGATACCAAATTTTTTGATTCACGATTCTATGAAAAATTGATTCTCGATTCTCAACACCGATCCCTATAAAATAAAATAAAAATAGTAATTCAACAAATTATTTGTAATAAATACAATCTCAGAATTACCTATAACTCTTCAATTTTATGTTAACACTATTAAAACACTATACAAAATATTGGATCTAGCATATTAGATATTTCCACTATCAATTTTAAAATGTTTCCAAACTTCTGAAGCCGTTGCTAACCTAACACTCAAGTGAACTAAAAAAAGAATATGTTATTCACTTAACCAAACTTAACGAAACTATCAAATTCAAAGCCCAAAACAAAAGCATAACCAAAACAGTGTTCATTACGTAAACTCACTTCTCAACGCACTGCAATGTATCATTCATAACCCACAATGATATAAACTGAGTATCTTTCGGTATCAGTATCGTGTTTTGTCTTTACAAGTTTTAATTTTTAGTAAAATTGAATAATCACAAATTACAAGTAATAGACTATTAAAACTAGTTTGTAAATTATTTTTAAACAACTTCCAGGGGTAACTCGGGAAGACGATGATTGACACATCACTAAAAATATTAAATCAATGGGATAAGAAGTGTTGTAGCTGCAGGACAAATAACAATTACTTTACAAAATAAATAAAAGTAATAATGTTTGCGTTGCCTTCTAATATAAATAAAGAAAAATAGAAATAAACTTAATTTCTGACTACTGTTTTTCCTTCTCTAGTCCAATCATCCAGGAGACCAATTTGCAGCACTAAATTAGTCTTGTCATTAAACCTACTGATACTTATTATGAAAATCGGTATTGTAAGGTACCTGAACGGCAGCTTTTTTCTATTTCTTTAACTTGTTCAAATGAAACTTATTGTAAGAAAACGATAGTAGATTTTTGCTACTATACAATTTGCTACTGTGGCATTTTTTGTTGATCATTTCACAAAAAGGTCTCGTTATTGTTTGTTTGTCTTTAACAGTTTCACCAATTAAAGTTAAAGAAAACACTCATAAACTGTAGGTTTCAACTGAGTTTTTCAAGGCCTGTTTCCTGGGTTGTCCTTCACATACTCAATTCATTCAAACCTCGTCCCTCTAGCCCTCTTTCATCAATTTGTTTTTCACTAATAATTTAAAGACACTTAATGTACTTAATTATTATTTTCAATGCAACCAAATTATTGTTTTTTAAAGACTGAACAATATTTTACTAGACTTTTCCTGATGATTTTTTTGCCATTTTACTTATATGCCTACCTAAATTACTTTTACATCCTGAACAATATATGTTTCCACATTTCATTTTAAGTTTTAGATGTTTGACCATCGATAGAATCAAAGAGATTTTGTTGAAAGCCCCATATTGATTAAACACTTAGTTAACTTCACAGCAAAGCCAGGAAATATCAATTCACCTTTATTGCTACTTAGTTAAGCTTAATTAACTTTCTATTGTGGCTTTTCTTAGCATAAATCTGACCATGCATGAATGAATTTCCTCAATGCCATTATGGCCAGATCAAATAGGCTGTTTAAGACTTTCTGATTTATTGCTTAGTTTATTAGTCTGGTTATTAGTTGTTTAAAAACAATTAACGCAAACACCTTACAAGATTTTATTTAAATAAGATGAAAAGTTTTAGTTGTGAGCTCCATTAAAAAAAGCAAAGATAATTTCTTTTTTGTATTTAAACATCTTGGTTACTATACTAAATTGTTCACATTGTCAAGTAGCCCAGTCGGTGTAGGTTACAACTACCAGTAATTTGCAATATTGCTGATTTTTTTTTATAAGTACCTTAAAGAATGTAGATTACCTGTAATATAAAAAAAGTTTACCAGTCTATCGATTTCCCAAAGTCGAAAAAAAAATTTAAAAACATTTTTTTTTCGATATTCCTTAATATTTTGAGCTGGGATGAGGATAAATAAAAATAAAAAATACCACCGTGTAGGGGAAGTATTTTTCAATAAAAAAGGTCATGTGTATTTCTTTCCTCCGAGCAATGGTTTGTCTGAAAAAAATTCGATAATGCAGGTATGTATTTTTCAGCAGGGGAAATCACTAAAAATTTAAATCTCATTCATATATGAAGCGTTGGCTTATTCTAAATTGGCTGAATTTTAATATATCGAATTGAAACTTGACATAAGGAGTTAATATATATATTTTAAACATTTATGCTGAGTCTCAGCTTGTTATCTTGAAAATGACCCGATCTAGAGCCACTTGACTTATCAATAGGTTTCTCGATTTTAGGAGTACCGGACCCACGAACTGAGTACACTCAGTACTGCATGTACTGAGTGTAAAATAAGTCGTGATACACCTCGATATAATTTAAATGGATTCCTATATTAACGTAAAACCTCTACTATACCTATTATGACAATTTTCTGGTGTTTAAAAGGGTTAAAAATGCTGCCCCCCTTTTTGAAAGGGTGGAGAAAGGGGCAACTTTAATTTTCTAAATGGCAACCCCTAACTTGTGACATACCATTGGAAAGCCCTTTAAAAACCATGAATGTGTGTGGCAAGAACATAAAAATCAGCTGGCGCACTTGTTCGCTATGCTCAAAAATGTTATTTTGTAAGTTATTTTTTTAACTTTATATTATTTAAAAGAGATATGCAAAATCTGATCTAGGGACTGTCATTCACCGTCAGGGGGAACCTTATACAACTTATTTACAAAATCCCAAAACCACCTTCCCCTCATATCACCCTAACTCAAGAATTTGTAATGAACACATATGGCTTGTGATACATCATATTGATGCCCTTTAAAGACATGAATTTATGTGATAAGAAAATAATAATCAGCTAACGCAGTAGTTGTTATTAAGTTGTGAACTGTTATAATGTTATATATTTAACCTGTTAGATTTACCATAACAAAAAATATGTTATACAGAAAACTTTTTTGCTGTTAACATGAAATTCCTCTACTTTTATCAATGCCTAAATGACTATCTGAGGGAGGTAATTTTGGCTCTCGTAAAATTATTTAATAAAATATATAAATATATGTCTAAAAACATATAGCCTATTCTGAAAAGTTAAAAACAATATGGTAATAAAATTATCTTTACTAAACAATAAGGGGGGGGGGGGACACATAACAAGTGTTAGATTCCTCCTATACGGTTGACTGACGGCGGGTTAAAAGACAAAAAGAGATATCAAAAAATCTGTTCTCAGGACTGTTTCTCATCTTTTATGAGAACCTAATAAAACCTATTTTCAAAATCCCTCCAACCCCACTCAAACCACCTCATGTCAGCAATTTGTAGTGAACACATACGAATTATGATTAATTAAAACCATCTCAAAAATGTGTGTTTCTTTAGTAATAAAAACAAAAATTGCTTGGCACATTTTTAAGTTAAGTCGAGAACAGTATCAACCTCTTTTTCAGGCCACAAGTAAAGAAATTTTTGATGTATCACAAGCCATATGCGTCCATTATAAATTTTTGATTTGGTGGTGGTATGAGGGGGATTTTGTATAGGTGTCTAAAGTTCCTCCTGATGGTGAATAACTGTTCCTAGATCAGATTTTGCATACCTCTTTCCTTCTTTTAAATAGTATAAAGTTATAAAAGTAACATTTTTTAGTGTAACGAACGAGTACGTCAGTACGTCAGTTGATTTTTATTTCACTTCCACACAAAATTTCATGGTTTTTAAAGGGCTTTTGAATGAAATGTAACAAGATAGTGGTTGGTGTTAAGGAAATTTATAAACCCCCTTTAACACCAACAAAATTGTTATAATAGGTATGGGTACATACCCATATGGTAGAGGTTTTACTTTGATATAGCAATTCATTAAAATTATCTCGAGGTGTTTCAAGACTTATTTTACACTCAGTACATTATGCAGATTAATTAGATACACGTATCAGAAATGCATCATTTAAAAAAAATACTATTTAAAAACAACAGACTTTAAGAATTACAGATGATGGGTGAAATCAGCTGTTATATTATATGTTACTCACGTATGTACGTACACTCGCTTTTATAGGAGTTGATTTAAAGGACACGACTTCAAGTTTGAGGGAAAAATACAGTTAAATAGAGGAGTTAATAAGTTTAGAGGCAGCACTCGAACCTGTAATCTTAAAAAAAAGGATTTTTTAAGTTTTACTTCAATATTTGTTTTACAGCAGTAAAGTAAATTACTTGCATAGCAAATTGAGCCTTGTTGCATCAAGGGTATTTAGTTCATGTATATCAATATTTATAATGGGAATACAAATATCACTAGTTTTAAATTAAGGCACCCTGTACAGTTGTGAATTAAAGTCCACAAAAACTATTTATTTTAGCTATAAAGTAACGGTAATAAAAAATTTGTTGTACCCTTTTACCCCACTTTTTAAAAATATTTGATCGTTTTTCAAATTGCAAAAATGTTTTAAATGTAAATTATAGAATTTTTGAAGTCATTTAAAAACTAATACTGCACTTTTCAAAGTTAGGTATTGCAACTGTGATATCCTTATACGTAAAATAGTTTAGGGTAAATTGAATGATAAAATACAAAATTTGAGTTTCCGCTAGTAAAAAAAGAAGAAAATAAAAATAAATTTTTTCAAGAACTATAAAACTTAATATTGGAAATAATACCTAACTTTGTAACCCAATAAGTATAGATTATTCATGCAAAATTCCTTTGCTTTATCTCAAGTAGTTTCTGAGTTTTGTTTTTTTATTATATTTAAATATAAATGAAAAATAAAACTTGCTGCGTTAAAATTTTTTCTAAAATACTTCTCATTTGTTTCTAATGAGAAAACCTACATACAACATGTGTATCATACTTCTCTGACTTTATTCTAACACTATTTATGTAAATACTACAGGGGCCTAAATATTAAATTATTTATAATAAAACTGCATTTAAAAAAGTTATACTGTAATACAAGACAAAGGATAAAAAATAGTATCATATAATGGGCGATTCTCTAGAAAGTGAAACTGACATGGTATTTTTGAAAATAATGTTGTACTTATTATGGGTGTATTTTGATAGTAAAGTACATAAATTCAATGGTTATGGTAAAAAAAATGTTATTTTTCCACCATATTTTGAAAAAAATGCTTGCAAATTTACAAATCTTGTAAGCATCACTGACCCAGAAAAATTACTCCAATTTAAATGTAATTTTTTTGGTCATATTGCAATATTTTCATAAAATTATATAACTACTAGCTGACACGTACGGCGTTGCCCGTGGTGGTTAGTATTTTCAGTCTTTTTAACGTAATTGTAATCTTTTGAAGTGTTCAGTTAGTGAGTGGTATTTGGTTTTATATGTATATATAGATCTTAAATAATAAAAGCACTATTGTCATAATAATAAAAGATCTGAAATTATGATTTTAGTAACTTTGATCCCCTCCTAAAATTTCGAAATTTTTCATACCGTTTCTTAGAGAGCGCCTAAGGCCCTAGAGGAAGCTACATACCAAATTTCATTCCAATCCGTTCGGGCATAATTTGAGGATGATCAAAAACGCAATGAAAACGCAAGGAAAAATGCAAAAACGCCTATTTCTGGCGTAATTTTGGGAGAATCTCAAACATTTTTTAACAGACTACTTTTAGGCCTTAAACGAACCTAAGTACCAAATTTCAACATTTTCTGCCAATTAGTTCTCGAAAAAGCTGAGAAAACGCAAAAAATCTCTAGAAAAACGCGAATATTGGGCGTATCTTTGGGATGTTTTCAAAATCCGTTCTTAGTGCGTGTCTAAAGGTCCAACTGAACATGCATGCCAAATTTGAACTCATTTGGTTCAGTAGATTTTTAGTTCTGCTGATGAATGAATCAGTGCCATTTCGCTTTTATATAGATAGATTTTAGTGCCTTGTTTTAGAACAACTCGCCAATAACATAAAATTAATGTTTTATGTTATTGAAGTCATTTTAAAGTACAATTTCCCAACACACCTCACTGCATCCTGTGCGTCACAAAAAACATCTACTTTTCTTTCTACTGACTTAAAAAAAAGCATTGTTATTAGTAAACTTTCTGTGCAAAGGTACTTTGTTAAGGTTTATCAGAGAAAAATATAACTGTATTTTTATTTTGAATATGTGTTGTTTTACAAGGCTTTTAAAATCTGTCCTGTGCATCACGTGATGCACAGGACATAAGTAAAAGGGTAAATAAATGCAGTTAAATACATACAAAGTTGAGATGGATCTTATCATACCTATCTATTTATCATTACAGTGTACTTAGAATACATCATGTAACAATTATCTTTAATATTAATACAACACAAAACATAATATGTGCCTTGGAAAAAATTAAACTAAGCATTTTATAAACAACTTTGTTTATATAATCTAAAACTTCTTTGATGCACAGGACATAAGTAAAAGGGGAAATAAGTGCAGTTAAATACAAAGTTGAAATTGATCTTATCATACCTATCTATTTATCATTACAGTGTACTTAGAATACATCATGTAAAAATGAACTTTAATATTAATACAACACAAAACATAATATGTGCCTTGGAAAAAATTTAACTAAGCATTTTATAAACAACTTTGTTTATATAATCTAAAACTTCTTTATGAAATGGTTCTTTATAGTAGGCCTAAGTGCATTTTAAATCTTTTAAAAAAATGTCTATTGGACCACAAAATGTATAAAACATTCTTTCTCCTTAAGAATCGGAGTTCTGGTGGAAAGAATATTTGTAAGATTTGGTTAAAATCTACATATGAAATGTAATTTTCGTCTGTAATGAACCTTCTCCGAGAACTGTCCGTACACTTCAAACACAATGCTCGAACTTCTTTATCTTCTTTAACTTCACTCTCCACAACACACAAATACTTATACTTTGTTTTATTATTTCTTGCACCTGAATCAAATTCAACCAAAAGAAATTCTCCTGGTTTTACGTTTTCAACTGAAAGTGTCTTTGTTTTTACTTCTTCTACAGAATTAGGAACCTCTTCAAAGTCTTCTTCATCACTCGAATATATCAAGTTGTAGACGGGTTTTCTTGTTGAGATATTTTGTTTATTTTTTAGCCCTATTTCTTTATCAAGAGCATTGTTCAAGTAATATAATTCTTCTTTACTTCACTGGACTATATGTTTGCTCTGTATTCATGGGATCTTATCTACATATTTCCAAACTGCATCGTCTCTGGGAATATCCTTTTCATACATCAATATAACATCTGTTGATGTCATAAGTTTCTTGGCGATTTTTGCAAACTGGGTAGCATTTTGCACTATAGGGGCATTAGACTTCTTGCTCATTAATGCGGTTCTTATAATAGACTTTACCCTAGAAATAAAATAACTCCCTTGATTGCTTTTCCTAGCCCCTGTTGTGATTTGTAAGATAGGCCTATCTTTTTTTTAGAAACGGTGTAGATTGTCTGATTTTTCTTCTTTGTTTTCATGTTCTTTCCTTTGAAGCTCTTCTTTCAATTTCTCATTAGAATCAAGAGTAGCTTTTAATTGGCTTCTTGATTTCCTCATTCTTTCTCTGTTTTTCAACATAACCTCTTCCCTGTGTTTCAGTCTGTACTTTTTGCATCTTTCAGCCATCACTCATAGGATTTTTACGTTTACTTAGTGGTTGAGCACTGTTAGATAAATTAATTTTCATATTGAAAGATTAAAATGATGTAAATACTTTACAAGTCCCAGTTAGCTTGTAACTGGATAACTAAGGAAGTCAGAAACCTCAGCTACTACTGTCTTTCCCTGTCTTTCCTTTCAATTGAGTTTTCCTAAAATTCAGATTCTCTCCAATATAATCTGTCAAATTTGACAATAAAAAATAGAGGGAAGGATTATCTAGTTATAGATTATACTAGTAATGATATTTCAAAACTACATCATTCTCTGAATGATGTAAAGATATACAAATAATTACACTATTTGTCGTAGATATAAAACTGACATTTGACATTATTTACTTTTTTCAATTTATTAATGAAAAACCTTTAAGCACGCTTAAATAACATGTTCATTTCAACGTATATTTACTAAATCTTGGTCACTACTGTCTATTAATTGTAAAAAATAGCAACCAAAGCAATCGGAAACTTTTGTCCCGTGCATCACGATGCATTACAATTTTTTTTTAATATATCAAAATATTAATTTTTTAAACAATAAAAAAATATTTTGCAATGGAAAACATTTCAAATAATAAAATAAAAAATTTCAAATCAAAGATTTACCACATAAATCACAGAAAAAAATAGCATTCACCTTACTTAGAAAACTCAGCATTTTCACCGAGTCCCGTGCATCACGATCACATTTCCAGCGATAACTGATAAATATTACACAAAAATTAATTTGTCTTTATATGAATGGAATCTGCAGGAAAAAATACACTTCACCTGCATGAAGAAAAAGAAATTAATTATTACTGTATTTTGTAATATTTACAATTGTATAAAGTGTCTGAATGTCCCGTGCGTCACATAGAGAATCGCCCTAATATGTTTTGACATAATTGATAATAGTTTGTGTAAGGTATGATTTAAATTAAACAAATTTAAAACAATTATAAAAATTTTGGCCACTTTAGTAGGGTTTCCCCTCAAGTATTAAAAATATAGGTACTAAAATTTACCTGTAAAATCTTTCTGTAACAATATTATTGTATTACAATACAATACATAGAATATGTTTACTAACCGTGCTTGCTTGTTAATTACTGGCACCATCTTTAAACAATGGTGCGAATTGAATAAAGGTATTTTCTACTATGGACATCAAACGGGCAATGAGCCACATGGAGAAGTGAGCGGACAGATTTAAAACGGACATGTGGTCGTTATTTTTGGCTCATCCCAAGGTTCAATTATTACACATTCTCCTTTCCTCATTCAACTCTCGTTCGTGATGTAACTTAATGGAAAAGGGAACAGTTTTTTTATTTGTGAACAAATTAGTGATTGAAAATTATTTTTTCCAACGTTTACCTATACTATAAAATTGTTGTAATATTATAGTGTTTAGTGAATTTTATTTAAATTAATACCTAAAACGTTCTTAAATTAAAAGGCTAAAATATTATACAGACTTATTCTAAAACAATGTGAAACAATAAATCTTTTTTATTCAAAGCACCATGGTTATAGAAAAGTATTTTTCCTTAAAAGTTTATCAACTCGTTAAAATATTATCTAAAGTGTTGAACATGAGTCGGATTGGTGACGAAAAATGTCGGAAGTAGTTTATGGCAGAATATCTTCGGATATCGACTACATTACTTCAGTATGGAGTGTTTTAGTTAGTGTAAATTTTGAGGCAGAGGGGCACATAAACTAAGTCTTTAGTGCATGAAGTTAAATCTGCTCGACAAGCCAAATTAGTATTGGTGAATAATCTTCTGCAGTTCAGCTGATCAACGGTAAAAAAAGATATCTCTAAAGTATAGTCGAAAATCCAGATTGAGATGTGGTTGTATGTACACTTTGTATCGTAGCAGAGAATATGTTTACTTTGGAAGAGTCCCTCATGTATTCAACGCATAAATGTGGACTCCAGATCCTAACTTTGCGCAACGAAATTTGTCACTTAAGTACAAAGCCGTCTTGTCGCTCATGAGTGGTTTCCATCCTTGAGTGAGAATCCATCCTTTGCATACGGGCCCTGTAAATCAGTGGTAAAGTCTCGACTTTGCCATTTAATTTTGGTTTCAATCCTTACACCAGTTGTAATTTGTATGGCTTAGAAAGAAAAACATTTTGTAAGATAACCCACACTGTATGCTCGCTGTGACACTTCATTGTTCTAAACTAAGCCTGTTTTTACCTTTTTATGGACTGCGACTGTAGACTCAATTCACAGTTTCTCGTGGTGTTTGTGAATAGAGTGAACTTTTACCAGAAAATAGTCATTCGTTTGGTTTTGTCACAACAATACAGTTTTTTTTTCTTAAAGGGATTATTTGTATATTTAGGGTGAAAGCTGCACTGCAGTCAGATCCTATGTGAAATCATACCGGTAATACAATTTTTATGTGATTTACACAGCTTTAAAAGTGACCTCCTAATATGCGCAAACAAAATTTCAGACAGCATTTTCATTGTTGCAAGCAACTGATTGCATATATTGTCAATACTCTTACTGTAGCTGTTTGTTTTAAAACTAGGCTTTCCTGCATTAGTGAGCCCTCAGAAGTTAGTGTCTCTGAGTTTAGCCTATGTGTCAGACCAACATAAAAGGATTTGATCCTGATCAATGTATGAAATAAGTTACACTTGTCAAACAGTTGAAGAGCTTTTGAATTGATATTTTGATGAAGCCTGGATTCGTGCTTTCCACCAAATTTTCTGATCTTGTTGGTTACTGTAGAAATGACAAGATTCAGATTAATATCCTAGCTAGGAACACACCACGAATATTTCACCATATTCTATTATAGATTATTTTGGAATTCTGAATGTTCCTGATATTGGTGCATCCTCATAGTTCAATGCCATATCAGTTCAATGATCTGATTATAAATCAAAACTAATGATAATGAAATATTATTTTGCACTAAGCGTATCACACAGAACTTATACTTTTACAGTAGTACCCTAAACTTAATTTTAAAGAATAATAGTCTTTTAACAATTAAGTAATAATAGACTAACAATTAAAGTAAAATATATAAAATTCAAGAATACCATGATTAAAACATTGTCCGCGCAAATATTAAAAAGTCTGGATTAAATAAGACCTTACAGAGGAACACTTGTGTTTCTTTTTTTAAAATTTTATTTCAAATACAAAAATTGTACATTTTAATTTAGAAACCAGATTCAATGAGAAAATAATATGTTATAGTGAAATTTATTAAACAAAAATAAAATATCCTAGCCTACATACTAAGTAAAATTTTACAATAATTGAAAGATGTGATTAAATTATGATTTTATCTGCCTTTTTATACAAAAAAAAGGCAGAAAAAGGGGGGGTTCTTGTTAGAATTCCGTTCTTTAAAAAGAAAAATAGGACCGCTTATTTATTAGTCAGTCAAATTTCTCAGGACTGGATCAAGCAGAAATTTAAAATCTCATGCACACAATGTATTCAGTCTGTTAGTTCAGTAATAATTAATTGCAATAAAACCGTACAAGTGAGATAACATCGGCCAATATCTGGAGCGATCAGTGTAGCTCAGTTGGTAGAGCATTATGACGGAAACGTAAAGGTCCCGGGTTCAACTCCCGGTCTTGGTCTGTGTTTTTTCACTTGTAATTTAATTAAATATCCCTTGCTGAGGAAGTGTGTAAGCGAAAAAAAAAATAGTTATAAAACTTTTCAACCTGCATGTATTCCAATATTCAAAACTCAAATATAACTTTTATATTTTAATTAAAATTTTGGAAGGCCAAATTTTTTAACCCTTAAAGATAAATATTGTACTATACTCGTGTGGGGTATCGTTTGAAAAGACATCAAAAGTTTTATTATTTTATTTTTTTATTGTAATTATCTAATTTTTAAGGTATTTTCAAAATTATTGCTCAAAAACTCGTTACTGTTACTAATTTACAAAAGTTCTGCAGTTAAATTGTTGAAAAAATGTTTGATGTTTGAGATATTTGAAGCCTTTTCAGGAAAATTATAGCAGATCCAAACTTGAGTGAAAAGTTTTTTTTTTTTAAATCATCGCCTACACAATAATACTGTTTTTGAAAGATAGTCGTTCACAGTCAAAAACATTATTTCTATGTTCTTGGTCTTTGAAGATCAACTACTATTGTCTATACATTGATTACATCCCTAGTTCCTTAGTCCATTTTCAAGGCTTAACAAATGTTAAGTGTAGTGAGAAGGCCTGAGGTTCTATAGTCCTACTAACTGAACCGTTTTTGACTTTGTCGGGTGTCCTGTTGACTGTCTGGGATTTTTTAGAAATCTCGGTTTCAAAGGTTTGTTAGGAAATTTGGTGTTCATAGAAGATATGTGCTACATTGTGTTCTTAGTTTCTAAATAATGACTTTAGAAGTGTTAATGTGTTCATAGCCATGGTCTTTATTAAAATTGTCTTTATGTTTCCTTATTTCTATTGCATCTAAAATATGTCTTTCATAATAATTTGATGAGCTACCTAATGCTTTAATGTTGTCAAATTCTATTGTGTGTGACCTTGTAATATTTTATTAATTTTTTATAGTTTTCACAAAAAAATAAAAAAGTAATATTCTTCTTCCTTAGTAAACATATCCTCCCCAGATCAATCATCCCTTAACAAGTCCTTGTCCTAAAGAGGACTCCTTGAAATGATAATAGCACTTGACCTTCATTTTATTTGCTCTCAAAGAATGTCTTCCCAAGCGTAGACTCCGATCAAAGAATATTGGCAACATTCGCTCATAAAATTAACATAATGCAAGCCAAGAATTTATAGTGGAGTTTTTAACTAATAATGAAATAACATATATAGTTCAACTTATACAACTTAATGGGAGGATTAGGCATTTTAGTAGAGGTATTGCTAATTATATTTGTTTTAAAACTCTAACACCAAACATTTATGAAAACCCAAAATTTGGCAGAATTTTATTTTTGAAGTTACTCTATTCTATCAGATATTGAAGCTGTGTGTATTTACTTAAGCGAGTGCTAGATCTACAAACTCTGACCACCCTGCTAGTAATTCTCATGTTATTGAAAGTGAAGAGATATTGTAATTTAAAATAATTTGAAGTAAATGATAAAAAGCAGACCCAAGAATAACAACCACTAAAATCTATTTAGTTCTAATAATGAAACAAATACACATTTTTAAAAGTTTAACCATGAAATTTCATTGAGTTAAATATATATATTTTTTTTTTTTGTCACACTAGCAAACGATTTAAGAAATTTTTTCTTGTCTTGAAATTGTTTGCATAATTAATAGCCAGTTTTCTAAAGTCCCTTAATCTTATTTGCACCACTTTCAACAAGTTCTTTCTTGTTTGAGGTGATATCACTTGCTCTAACGACGTTAATACAGAGGAAGGGGATGTTTTAGTACAAGAGAAACTTGACATCCTCTACTGAAACATACGGCCAGAATATAAGCTTACCATGCGTAGGGAGGAGTTGTTCATGTTGTATGAAATGATCAGGAGGGCTGAGCATTACTTACACTATAGGAGTGTGTTCCGTCCGCCACCGCCTCCATCCATGGCGTTGGTTATGGAGACTGCATACCAACAGCGGAGGAGAAATGAACCCGCCGTCGACACCGCGACAGAAGTAAAACATGGTAAGTTCCGAGTGACTCGTGACTCGGTGTTAACTAGTGAAGGTACACGCGCCCGACCTAGCACGTTCCCAGCCGTAATTGGTGAGAAACTGTTACGGGGATGGAAGGAGGTAACGACAGATGGAAGTGGTCATCTAGGACTTTTGAACCGGCACGAGACAATCAGATCCAGGTCACCAATAGTTTGATGGAACTGCAACTAACAAGGCCATGTTTCCCGGAGGTGTAAGGAGCCGCAACGGTTAAGGTGTTTCCCAGAAGCAAGGTGTCCGTACGAGAGAGTGTAGTTGCCAGGCGGGAAACGAACCACGGGCCCAGGAGGAAAGAGGTCACTTGAGTCAGACAAAAGATTTTAAAAGACAACCTCTGCAGAGTGGAAGGAGTGGCTAGAAACAGTAAAGCACTTTTTGGCCTCAGAAAAAGGAGTTACTCCAAAATGTGACGATCGATCGTTTGCGAGGATGACAGTCTATGGCAGAGAATTCTGGGCATTAATAGACACAGGAGCAGTGGTGACAATTATTGGTGACCAGGTAGTGGAGCATCTTAGAAATCTGAGGATATATCCAAAAGATATTTCAATGACTATGAGGATGGCAAACGGAAACCTCACTAGAGTTAGGCATCGCTACGAGTTTGTTGGACAGCTGGTAGGAAACTAGTATGTTTGGCAGGCCCAACATGTGCCTTTGCTCACTTCAGCTATAGTGCTAAGGATAGATGTCATTAAGCCCAAGGGTCTAATCTTGGTGAATAATAGACGCTCAAGATGTGATTGAGGACAGAGAGAACGATGATTGCGGGACCGCAGGGAAGGCGATGACAAGTGGGCAGAATCGTTCGTTAACGTAATTCTTAAAAGAAGAATTGAAACTTGTTTATTCCGTAAGTGGGCGAACGGATTTGGTAGAGCATTAGATCTGTCTGAAAGATAGCGGCGGTATTCCCATCAAACAACGGCAATACTCCAGGAATCCGCAAGTTATCGGCGTAGAAGTGGATGAAGTTGTCGAGACGCCGATTAGAACCAGGGTCGGAAAAGCCGCTGGGCCCGACTGCGAAGGAGATTCCCCATCAGGGAGGGCTCGAAGAAAGAATTTTAGGCTATTTCGACCGGATGGTGCATTCTCCCGGATTAGAGCTCATAAATTGCCACCGAGCTAACGACCGTATTTACATGAAAAACGCAGTGCTTCATGAGGTTGGAGGAGACCAAATGTTTGTCGAGACCCCCAGACGAGATCCTCAAGAAAAGGCCGGAGGAAGCCCGAGGAATATCAGGTCAAAACGGCTAAAAGAGTCGTGAGAAAAAAAAACATTCCTTTTTTTCAGTACAGTAAGAAAGGGGTGTAATGTCCCAAAAATTTAAAAAATCCTGTGGATAGAAACTATCTGTCGCATAAATCCGTTGCTAGTCTATGCTTACTAAAAAATGTTACTATGATGGTAGCGAACGAGTTAACCTCTGTGTCTTTCCATTTAAAAAAGAATTCATAAAACTTTTCAACCAAAATTATAGTCTGTGACACATGTAGAGAGTATCATCCTTTTCACATTTCAATTCGATACTGCTTGTAAAATTTCAACTACCTTACATGGATTACTTAGGGTGTAGTAATTAATAGTTGTCTTAACATTTTATTCCTAAAAATTGAAAACGTCCATGTTGGCTTTTTCTTTGTTTTATTCCTTTCTCTGTCCTTAATTAGCCCTGTGAGCTAGAAGTAGAGATAAGAAAATTAAACAAAATCTGAAAATGAAATAGCACCAGTTTCGGAGTGCTACGTAAGTGTGCCACAAATCTGGAATTTTTAGACCATGAACATATTCAACTTTATACTTTTTCTTGTAAAACTTTTAATTTAACTACATTGTTGTTTTTTTTTAACTGAGACTCCTCTTTATGTAAATATATCAATATTATGCATAAGCCCCAAGGGGGTTTATAGAAAGGAACCCCTAAAAATGTTGGCCAAATAAAAACAAAAAAATAAATGTATAAGTAAAGCATAACTGTGAATTTTTAGTTTATTTATTGCTTAACGTAATAAAATTTATTCAATTGATCAATATATTATGATGACTGAAAATATTGTTTGTTTGATAACATAATTCGCAGAAAAGTTTTAACATGATTTCAACAAAAAATAACTAGTAGACCCGGCAATGCTTCCCTGCTGCTTGATTTAATTTTTAGGGTAATTATCCCATTTCATTCATTTGCCTTCAGTATTTGAATTGAAAATGTGTTTTCATATCAATTAAGAATAATATTAAATAATTTTAGATTTATAGTTTGTAGGAATTTAGTGTAATTTATTTTTATTGTATAGGGGTGCTACGCCATTTAAATATATATTTTGTTTGCAGTGACCACATTATTTAAAAAATCCTGGTACTAAAATGTGTAAATTGTGAAATTTTATTAAAATTAGTTGAGTAGTTTTTGAGAATTTAGAAAAATTAAATGTATTGATTATTATTGAATTTTAAGGGTAGATATAACATTTCATCCCGTTGGCATAAGTAATCAAATTGCTAATAGTCTTTTATATCCCTTAAAAAAGTATTCCATAATTTTACCTTAATAGCTTGTTGGAAGTTAGTTTAATTTATATTTATTGTATAGGGGTAGCAACCCCATTTCAACCCCTTAGGCTGTAGTAATTGTAACGTCTAAACGCTCCTGGCAATGATATGGATAAACTGTGAAATTTTTAATAAAATTTGTTGAATAGTTTTTGAGTCTATAGAGAACAAAGAAACAAACACACATTTTCATTTAGAGAGATTTCTCCTTTAAATATCACAATCCCATATAGGCTACTAATTTCCTTAAAATTGGTGTTGGTGGTTTAAAAAAAAAATCAAAATGCTTGCAAAATTCAAAGCAAAAAACATAGATAATCATTACTGTTGCATCCATGCAACAATTCTCTATAGGCTATATATATTGCATGCACCCATTGTTTTTTTTTTGTTTTGAATTTTGCAAACATATTGATTTCTTATAAAATTCAAATTAGTATATGAGATTATAAATATTTTTTAAAGAGAAATTATTTCTTAGAATGCCAAAGTATTGAAATATTGCGAAAATTCCAAATTTTTTTATTGCTTTTATCTTGTTCAGAGACCTTGAAAACATTGAGAAAAGTCATCAAAAGTGGGGGTAAAATTTTATGTCCGTCTGTCTGTCTGTGGACACGATATGTGTACTCACAGACGTCGTAGAAAACTTCTGGTAGTGCCACAATCTTCGTAATTTTACTGCGGAGAGTTGAAAAGCATTTGAGCTTTCTAGTGCGACAGCAACGTGATGTGTGTGACAAAAACATCACATTTTTTAGTATTTAAAAAAACACGATCCGGAGTCTCGAAAAAGTGTGACATCTTTTCATCTTGTTTTATACTTTGTAATGACTTTTAAAAACGTTTATTCAAATATTTATCTTTTTCTTTTTAGTTTTTTGAGATTATTTTTTTAAAATTTAACATTAAATTTACATCCTTGTATAGTGGATTGTTTACAATAAGCCATTATTTTGTTATTGTTTGTATGTGTGTGGGTGACTCAATATTATTACATTCTCATTCATGTTTAAGCTTTGTTCAAATTTTAAAATCTCTAGACCACCCGTAAGTTAATTTAAAATGGATTATAAAATTTGTACCTCCAAAGTGAGTTAGTAAAAACATTGTAAAAATAGATTCTATACTGCTTAAGCAGAATCGATTAAGTTCTACCCAAGCATATCAAGCAGCTTAATTCTCCTCTGAGCTTTTGAAAAGTATAAAATCTTAAAAGCGAAACCATTTCAGTGATGACTTTATTTTTCCATGTTGTATCTTCCAATACAAAGTCATTTAACATTATCACATTCCTTTTAACACAACCCACATTCAATATCATTGCACAGACAGTTTAAACAAAGATAAATCAATATTTATTTTCTAAATGTCATAATTATTGTAGCACTCTTTATAAAAAAAGAAGGGAAAGTGTTGTTTTATAGCCTAGATTACTTGAAGGTTGGAATTAGGGTGGCCTAGTAGGTTTCTGAGTTATCAGCTTGATAAGATAAGGACAAGACATGTAAATAAAGTTGTAGTTTCTCAAAGTATAAACTTAAAATCCCTTTTCCTCTTGCCTACTCTGCAAAGGTTAGGTTAGTGTTTTCATTCATTATCATTGTTTTCTGTTACCTTGGTATGCATAGATAAGCAGAAAGTAGTGAAATGGTTTTTTTTTTGTTTTTAATTATGGGTGTACAAACTTCTTTAGGCCAGGCAAGTTTTATATTTTCTTTACTTATTAGGTTACGGTACATTTCTTTTTAACCTTTTCAGCGCCATGCATTTTTTT
>JAGFPH010000853.1:362107-392112 GCA_018207615.1 Philaenus spumarius
CCCAGTTCACGTTTAGATCGGCCGACAGGCCTATTTCAGCAAACGCTCTGTTATTTGTGTTATAACGACCCAGAAATGGTGAATTTTTTAAAGTGTTTTACGTGTGTTTTTTGAATGTGTTTGTAAGTGTGTAATGTGGATATTGTGAAATAAGAATTCTTTGACAATGACATTTGTGGTGTCGAAACCGCGGTCAGACGTGTTCTGAACCAAAAACGGACTGTTTGAAGGTTAATAATAAATATTATTATTACTGTATTTAACAGTCCAGGAAGTAGGACAATAAAAACATGAATAATTAAAATTATATTTTCATTTTCAGGGTTTCACTTTAAAGTTTGATAAACAAACATTAGAAATTTTTTTGTAATTTTGATAACCTCCTCGTAAATATATTATGTTTCTAATAGAACGTGCATTTGATTAATTCACAGTTACAGTCGTATTCGTCTGAAACCAAAAAAAATTAATCGTTAAACTGCTAATTAATTCTTAGTCTTATAGTCTGGAGCAAGTAATATGTACGTTTATGGCAATACAAAATTATAAATGTTTGAATGGAGCCTTGGCTTTCATAAGGTATTTTTACAATTTGAAATAATGTAGGCCTACACCAAATAAAAGTTGATTGATACATGAAGAATAAAGTTGTTATTCTCATATTCAGGATTTATAAGTAGTAAAGTATGCTAGTACACAATTATAAAGGTAAGAACTAAGAAGGATTCTTTCTTGGTATTGCCTACATTATTTCAAATTATAAAATACTTTATGAAAGCCTAGGGCTACTGCTTACATTTATAATTGCGTATTGTGGTATTTATAAATCCAGAATATAAGAATAGCCTAATATTTATATGATTTACATTATTGATCAAAGAACTTGGTAGAACTCCTTTTACAGAAAATACCACTACATAATATTTAGTATATGCTCAAATTTGATTATTGAGACTTGCCATCACTGGCGAAACCATAGTTGGCAAGACTTAATAAAATAATTGTTCATATAAAGGTTGTTTTTTGTATTCCCACATAATTTCAAATATTAAAATACTTTATGAAAGCTTAGGCCCACTAGAAATATTTATAATTATGTAGCTCCGTACTTATAGAGCCAGAATGTAATCATATAATTAATTAATGTAATCTGTGATCAATTTTTGAAACTGCATAAACTATCTAATATTCAAACCTTATAACGTCTTGATGCTTAACAAAAAATATTTTCTTTTTCACTAAAGGTACATGAAATCAAATGGTTATCTTTATGTTCTCTGTTCATAGGTAGTTGAAGAACCATACACAATGAGAGAAGCTCGTATACACGTACGCCATGTGAGAGACCTACTTAAGTCTTTAGACCCAGCTGATGCTTACAATGGTGTTGACTGTAGTTCACTCAGTTTTCTAAATGTTATTACTCAAGGAGATATCTTAGGTGAGACAATTTTGTCTTTTCTAATATTTGTTTTACAACTTATATTATGAAGCAAGTATAAATAATAAATGATTTATAAATAAATAATGGAGATTTAATTTAATTCATCCACACTTTACACTACACTGAACTTTCAAATTTAATATTTAGCTTTGCCTTTGATTGGATTAGTTAACTGTAGGTTTTACAGTTTTAATCTTTTTCTTGTACTTCCTTCTGTCATGCCATACAGACCGATTTACTGTTTTCCTTGTTTTAAAAATTCCCTCTTTTTAGCGAATTTCCGGATGAAAAATGAGCTATGCAGTGACTCTTATGGTAAGAAAAGTAAATGAGCACCGATTATGGTCCCCAGATCACGTTTTGGGGTGTCATTAAAAATTATGTACATATGTGTTCGCACTCTAGCGGCCGCATTTTAAGTCCGATTTGGTACCCACGTTGTGGTTGTCTACGTTGCGCGGACGAGTTCGTTAGTCAAAAAATCCAACAACCGGAAGTACATTTTTTGACCAGAAGTAAAAATTTTTGATATTTTTCGTACGAGAATGAAACTTTTTTAGAGTTTTATCTAAAAAAATACGTGTAGAATATTATTTTGTACATTTTGTTTTTTACAAAACCTTATAGCTTGCTTTGTTCCCCCAAAATCGATGAAAACGTAAAATACCATAAAAGTACCGGTTATTTTACCTAGGCAACT
Source organism: Philaenus spumarius (assembly GCA_018207615.1). NCBI lineage: Eukaryota > Metazoa > Arthropoda > Insecta > Hemiptera > Aphrophoridae > Philaenus > Philaenus spumarius. The sequence goes on from JAGFPH010000853.1 coordinate 364,252, forward strand.
TCTGATCCGAGGAAGACAGTCGAGTTTGTACTCTGCGAGTGAAGCGAAGCAGTCCATTATCCGAGGCCGCAAGGATCGTAGTTCAAACTTTGTGAGTTTTTCCGCTGCGAGTGGAACGAAGGAGTGCATGAGTCGAAGCTAGAGGCTTAGGTGGAAACATATTCTACTAATATATTTCGTACACAGGCAGCTATTCAGCTCCTTCATGGGGAGATCAATTTCCCAAATACTTGGTTGAAACCCTAAAACATGTAGGCCTAAACTTAATTTTGGAAATTCGCTCAACTCACGTCAGCGGTTCAGCTGTGTGGTCAAATTATTTTGTATTTGACAGCGAATTTATTTTATATTTATGCTAATTTAACTAATTTTTAAAAATATAGTTCACTCAAGGTTAGTTTTACATTCTGTTACTTTAACATTCAGTTTGGTGCTTAAATATAAGTATAATGTGTGAATGATATATGATAAAAGATGTTTAAGTTTTATTAATTATTACAGTAGGATCTCGCTAATCCGGCCTTATATCGGGATTGGTAGTGCCGGATTACCGAAATTGCCGGATTAGTGCAACATTAGGTACAAAAAGAAAATTTAACATAAAAACATTGTTTATATTCAATCATATGTAAATTTTAATTACTGTACCTTCAAAAACATGTTGTAGTATACAATACTGCAATACAATACATTATTCTAGTGTAAAGAAAAACAATAATACAATGCGTAATTTCTAAAAAGTACAGTGCAGTAAAGTAAGTTGTATAAAACGTTTAAATTTTAACAGTGAAAAAATTGCCTATGGTTTTTTGCTTTTTTGGATTGAAGGAAAGCCTCAACACGTTTTCCAGCGGTCTCTCTAGTGTTATGATATCAGATGCAGAAGCACAATTTTCCTCAGCCAACTAGATTGCAATGGTGAAAGCTTTTAGAGCGGTAAAAGCCTGGAACACACATGTCGTTTTCATCCGCCACGGATTATTTGCCATCATATCAACAGTGGCGCGAAGGAGTTAGGCGTCTGTGTCAGCTGTTGTCAGGTCGTCAGGATCATCCACAAGATGATTCACTACTTTTGGAGAACGACTCAATTTTGTCCATTTCTTTTTTATTTCATGTATTGTTGCATGGCCAATGTTGTACTTCTTAGCTAAATTAGATAACTTGTCATCTTTTTCCAAATGTTTTAAAATTTCATACTTTTTATCCAAAGTTAATGTGAAGTGTTAATGTTTTTCCGACATTGCACTACATTACACTAATACAAGAATACACACAGAACAGACACACAATCACTACTGATACAAGCGAGCAAACGACGGCACAATGGCTGTTTATGTTGTACAGTAAAAACTGACACTCTGACTCACATACATGCAGGGATTGAAAAAGTTGAATGACCTGCCGTCGCTCTCTGAGCGCCGGATAGCTGGACGTAGCGCATGGCCGGATTGTAGAGACTGTACTGTAATTGGAAATAGATGTCTATAAATGTGTTATTTGAGATGCTTTATCCATGTTGTAAGTAGTTACAGAATATTACAATTTTAATTGTTGTGTAGAGAAGAAGAAAAGCCGAGCAGAGAGTGTGGACTGCACTCCCCCTGACTACATCATGCCTGGCAGCAAGGAACGTCCTTTGTTACCTCTACAACCTCTAGCTAAGGAACAGAAGAGTCCCCAGTGTATCAAGGTAATGCAATAGAATCATGTATGTCTGAACTAAGTAAGATGTGTGGTACAACCAAAGTTATTGTTGAAACTAGAAATATTTTGTTTGTCTTCTTTATTCAATTTAATCTTCTGCACATTAATCCTGAAGACATACTGTGTTCCCTTAAGCAAGTAGTATATATGCTACTAAACTCCATACTAAAATCAAAAACAATTTAAATATTTTGTTTGTTTCACTGCAATCTATAATCAACTCGTATAAAAGTGAGTACATAAGTACGTACAGTACGATTTTTTTAACCGTGCCCTCGGCTCGGCTAGCGCTCGGTGGGCTAGCGGTGTAGCGGGGAGGGACTGTAAAGGCAGTTCCACAAACTTCGAATAAACAAAACTGATTGAATAATTATTCGAATAAAATTATTGAAATAAAAACTACTTGAATGAGTCATAGACTACTTGTCTCTTGTTCGAGTATTAGAATAATAATACTGTGGTGTGGTTAAGGTAAATGCCAGACACCAAGTAGGCCTACTTCCCCCCAGGCAGGAATTTTCCCCCGGAATCTAACTCCAGACATCCGTACCGAGCAAACCGTAAGTCAAACGAAAAAATGTTTGAAATAAAATATTTAATTTGGACCTTTATCTAAAACTTTCTCGCGAACACTTTGTCTCTGACCAGCAAACAAAAAACTTTCCAGCGGTGTGAAAATTTCATGTCATTATTAAAGTACATTGTTGTAATATTGATTTTTAAAATATGAAATAGGTTTTGTAATGGATTTTCTTTTACATCATACGAATCGTATGGTTCTTATCTGCGTATCCGTGAAAGTTTCATAATTTTACAACGCTGCTAAGTGTATTAAATGTCAGTGTTATTGAAGCTCGGTTTTCGCTGTTTCACGCCGCTCTGCTCAGTTTTCGTGGAGAAAACTACTAGAGTAGACAGAGCGATTTCTAACGTTATCATTCAGGTTAGTACAATTTGGCCGAGGGCACGGTTAAAAAAATCGTACTGTACGTATGAGTGACATATAATATAACAGTTGATTTCACCCATCATCTGTAATACTTAAACAAACCCAGTGCAGATTATACTTTGGGGTTATGTTTACAAATTCAATCATTATAATTTTATTTCTTATGAACTTGATTTTTTTTAATAATATGAGTTATAGAACTAACATAATGTTAATGCTATATTATAACATTTGCTTAGATTTTTTTTTTTTTTTTTGTTTAAAGGCGAAAAACCTGAGGTTATAAACTGTATATAAATACAACCTTTTATCATCAAAATATTCGTTTATACAAATTTAAAGAAGAAATACCTATTCGTTTAGCTTTGGAAACATTTGTACATCTTCGGATAACATATAAACATATTCGATTATTAATTTCTTCACTATAATATTAACCTTTTGCGTTCCATAGGCGAACTCAGTCTGACATCGCTAATTTGCCGTTGCGCTCCACTGTCGGACTCATTCCGACACACGTTTTAATATGATTTATATGTTCTAAATAAGTGTAGAATCTGTGGTTTTTGGTCTAATAAGACTTCAATGTTGTTAAAACAGTCTAGAAATTAGTAACAGATTATATTGGCTGTGGAATAAATTTTATATCTGTGAAGTTGAGCAGCTGTTTGCCAGCCATGATCGAGAAATACAAATAGCATCGTCTGTTATCTTAAGTCTTGTAACTTTTGTTTACACTTTTCAAGTGGCATTTATTTTTATCGTTATTATTTTGCAGTTTTGTAAAGCTCTTTTGTGTAAATTTCGTTTATGTAAATAATGTAATAATCTTCTTTTTGTTTTATTTTGTGTTGAGAAATGGCCACTTTTTAAACTATATGTACCATTATTTCACAAAAATGTTATTGTTAAAATATATTTTTTAATAAATATAAATACAATTGACATATTAAAATATTATTTAAACAGACATATTTACTGTAAAAAGTATTTTCCAAGCTCTAATCATTTTTATTACTACTTTTAAATTCATAAAAAAAAAAATTTTTACTTGTTTGACCTAATATATTCAAAATAGGCCTACTCAATAAAGAAATGTTGTTAAACCTCATGACTATTTTTTTAATTATTTACTACTAGGGGACACCCCTGCGTGCTCCTCACGCCAACCCCGTTGGAACCTTCTATACACACAATCATGTTATGATTTCTTTACAATAAAGGTGTATGATTAATAATAACCCCAAAGCTAAGATGGTAAATAATGTTAAATGTTCAAATAAAATTATTTCGTATGTTTTATAACAGCAGTTATAATAAAGGTTAAAGGAACCATTAAGGCTTAGATCTACACTTTAATAAAAACCTAACCTAAAATCTAGAAATACAAAGTTTGAAATTAGCTGTAAATGGGAATATTAAAGCAAACAACTGTTAACTGTTATTTTATTCAATTGGTTGCTATGGTAATAAATGTTAATACATGTGTTAATTTATTAGTCTAGGCCTAACTTAAGAATTTTTTCCGTCTAAATCTACAAATATTGAAATAAAAAAATGTTTTTATCGAAATAAATTATAGCCTATGTTACTCAGGGATAGTGTAGCTTTTTATTAGTAAAACTAATTATTCAATCGGTTCAGTACTTTCAGAGATTACCCCCTACATACAAACAAACAAACAAACAAACAAACAAACTTTACCTCTTTATAATATTAGTATAGATAGTCACATTTAGTGTAATAAAGTATTTTAAAAGCTCTAAACTCTATTATTCTTGTTTTTAGTTTCATTACAAAACAAAATAATCAATTGATTTTTCTGACCGATTATATTCAAAATAGGCCTACTCAATGAAACATATTTTTTTAAACTTTTAACATTTTTTTCCTTATTCTCTGGTTTATTCCGAACAAAATGATATATAATAAGTTATGTTTACTATTTTTAGTATTTTTTTGGCGAATTTACAAAAAAAATTCTTTAAAACAGTAATATTTTATTTAATTGGATCTGGTCGAGCAGCCAAGGTGACAAATAAATAGAGTGCAAAAGGTTAATAACTTCTACATCATTTAATTAATTTACATTTTCTTTTTTTATACATGTTTTCTATTCTTTTCTTTCTAGCAAAACACAACACTGATTTCACAACGAAACAATTTTTGTAGACGAAAAAGTGGTTAGGTCATCATAGCTTGGTTATGACATAACCTATAAACCCAAACCTAACATAAAACCAAAACTAAGGCAATGGAAATCTAGTTAACGAAAATAAAATCTGGATAATCTAACAAATAACAACCAATTATAATAAATAAGTCAAAAAATATTAATAATAAAAATAAAATTATGTCTAATCTTAAAATTAGTTAACAAGAAAAAATCAGGTAGCACCATAAACTTAAAAATAAAGAATAACAATAAACTTTGGTCTAATATAAAGTATAAATAAAAAACACTCTAATACTAAAACTTAAGTACAACAAAATAACAAAAACATTACAACACAATATAAAATTAAATAAATGTGGCAACACCTTTAAAATAATTTGTTCTATGTTTCAGATGGTAATAAATTTGATATAAATGTTTATATTATGCACAGGTACTAACTACATCTGGTTGGAATCCTCCACCAGGCTATCGCAAGATGCACGGAGATCTCATGTATTTAAACGTAGTTACCCTAGAGGATAAACATTATCACATAACTGCTTGCACGCGGGGATTTTTTCTCAATCAGTGAGTACTTTAATTATCTACTGTAAATTGTAAAACTATTTATTTATTTTTAAATTAAATACCACAATTAATTAATAAACAAAACATTAAATTTATTAATGATTAGCAGTAATTACAAGTGTTAATAATTGAAAAGTATTAAGAACACTTTTTCAACTTATTGAATGAAACATTGATCTATAAAACTATCGGAGAGTGAAATATTAAAAAAATTTCAAAATTAAAATAGATCAAGAATGAAAATTCATGATGCTGGGATTATGTAATATGTTTAACTTCAATAATTCTAGATCACTATTAATTAACTCATGCTAAACTTTTCTTGTTACTACAATTTGTTCTTAATAACTTCTTTTTCTTTAAAATTGCCTTTATTGTTTTGCCTGTTGTTTTGTAAACTCTGTAAAAAATACTCTTGTACACAAATTTTCAATTGGTAAAAATACAAATAACAATACCTACTGTTTTATTAGAAAACCACAAAACTACCTATTGGAAAAATTATAAACTACACCTATCAATCGGTGAAACTAAATTTTCAACCCTGTATGATGCCACTGAAAACATACAAATCCATGATTATTTATGTACAGTAGTTGGTTTTACTAATCTGTATAGGTCGACTGAGGAAGATTTCAACGCTAAACCTGCAACTCCTAGTCACTTATGCCATTCTTTAATAGAACTCTTAGGACAACTAAGTCCAGCATTTAAAAGGAACTTTTCTATCTTACAAAAGAAACGTACGCAGAGACATCCTTTTGAAAGAGTAGCAACGCCTTACCAACTCTATGCATGGGCGTCACCTGTTACAGAACATACTGTGGATGCTATACGTGCGGAAGATAGTAAGTAATTTTTTATTTTGTTTTATTATTAAAGTATTCACTTTAGTTTTAATGAGTGAAGGTATTTAAGATAGTTTTTAAGTGAATTTTTTTCCAAGTAATATGTATATATTCAGTCGGTGTTTTGATTTTGAATCAGAGAAAGATGAATTAATTAATACCACTTATTTAGGCTTATTGTACAAATTTACTATCTTATTTTTGAAATTTGTCAAATAGCTTTTTCATCCAAACTTGGTTACGAAGAACATATCCCAGGCCAAACTCGGGACTGGAATGAAGAGTTACAGACCACGAGAGAATTGCCTCGCAAAAACCTACCTGAAAGACTGTTGCGAGAACGTGCGATATTTAAGGTATGATTTTTTTACAATTTTGTATCATTAGTTTTTTTACAGTAGGGCAAATGTATATATTAATTAGTTTTATTTGCAAGAAGTTTAATAAAAATATAATACTGGGGAACCCTGCTAATCCGAACTGCATCTAAGTATTTAGAAATCCTGTAAAATACCTTGGATTTAAACAAATTTTATTGTTATACCATTTTACAGAATAGATTTTTAATTGTTTGTTTATTGCATATTTTTCTCAATTGACCTTAAAGTTTTGTTATTGTATTTTTGTCAGTCCTGTATTAATTACCTTGTTCTAATTAACCAATAAAAATGTATAACTTTTCATGTTAAATAAAAAAAAATGTATGATTACTAGTAACTTGTTGCACAGAAAATCTGTAAAAAGAGTTGTTTTGACCTACAATTTTAGTAGGCACACTGAAAAAGCTGTTGTACACTAAATTGCAGGTGTACCATCCTTATTTATTTGTATTGTTTGTTACTGAATGAGCTAAACATTTCATACGGATTAAAAACGTTTGGAAATTATCTCTTTTAAATTTATTAAATGGCAACAATCTTTTTTCTCTTCTTATGTTTAAAGTATAATTGTTAAATAAATATTTAATGTATTTAAAATTATCTGAGTATGTCTACTACTTTTAAATTTCCTCATTGGAGGTCATAAAGTTATTGTGAAGATACAAACACTGAATGAAAATCACTTGCAGGGAATACGATATTTGATTCGCTGGGTGTACTGTTAATGAGCTACCTTTTTGTCTCAGTGTTTGTGTAAGTGTTGCAAAAACCTTAACAATCTTTAATGAAGCAATATACAAACAACTTTTATGTGTCTAGGTCCATAGTGACTTTGTTGCTGGTGCTACTCGTGGAGCAATGGCTGTGATCGATGGAAACGTAATGGCTATAAATCCGGGAGAAGAATCGAAAATGCAAATGTTTATTTGGAACAACATATTCTTTTCGTTAGGATTTGATGTGAGAGATCATTATAAGGAACTAGGGGGAGACGCAGCTGCATTTGTTGCCCCAGTAAGTATATTTACTTTGTTTGTGTTGTTTATTTATGAAATGCAATGCTAATGTGAAGTAATATACGTCTTCATTCACTCCCCTGTTAGCACTATCGTCAATTATAAAACTTGGGGGTGCCCGAGCCCTACCAATGTATTCATGACCATCCCACCTGATTTGAATTGTAAGATAATTTATTTTAATTTAAAAGGATATAAAGAGAATAAATAGGAAATAAAAATAGCTTTAAACTCATATTGGTAAAACTTAAGTTATGAAGAACATAAAATCTACTTTGAATGAATTATCAATTCGAATGCCCTACAATTTTATTTTTTGTTTCAATATAAACCAAATTGCCACAATACTTTTACATAACGAATATTACAAAGTATATCTACATGTAAAAAGAGAGTGCACAAAATACTTCAGTTAATTTTTAATAAATAATCTGTCAAGATAAAAGTTTATTGTTCTATAGCCCGTTTGCAGTTTAGTTGATAGCATGGGCCTTATGGGAGGCTTGCCGTGCTACTACCTAACCTAACTACATCGGCTCCTATTCACTACCACATTGAATTATGAATATCCTTATCTCGGTGTTTAATTCAAGATCCAAATTTCTTCATTTCAGTAACGTACGTCATGTTTAAATAAACCCCATTACATATTCCTGATAAATAGTTTAAATGAGTTTTATGAGGTTGTGATGTTTTCATACGGGCTACTAGCGTAATCTCCGTTTAAATAGCATGGATAATGCCTGCCCATGCTATCAACAATACTGTAAATGGGCAATAGTTATTCTTTATTTGGGCTTAACTAAACTTAGTAGGTGACACTAAATGAGACTTGTTCTGAGTTTTGTCATTTTATAATTAAACACATTATTCTCAGTCAATTAACGTTTTGAATTTCAACTTTGCATATTTAAATGTAAAAAATGTGTTTTCCGATATTTTTCCAATAAAACATAGTAATTTTAAAAATGTTTGGAATAAATCATTACATTAGATATTCAGGTAGTTTAAAAATACACTTTACAATAACATATGTTACTTGTGGAAAAGTCTACGGATCACCAAAGTTAATATAACAAGTTAATAAAATCTTTTAATTTGACTTTAAAGTGGTTCACTTATTGGCAGTGTACATTACCACCGCGGTTTCAGACGGCTCCTGCAGCCATCTTTCGATCTTACTCTTCAGAGATCTTCTACACATTAAACAAATTGTTACAACCCAATACATAACACAAACACATGTTTACATTTATGCTTTTAGTCCGGCGCAAGAGTGTGGTACTGATACTGTCATAAGTATCAACTCCCGCGCTAAAAATAATGTTTGAATTGAATGTCAGTTTGTTGTTTAACACAATGTTTGGGGCTAATTTAAACTTGATAAGTTTCAATCTCCTCAATTTCGTACTTGTGACGCAAAATTGTAGGGCCTTTAGATTAGAGTGTAGGGGTAAGTGAATTAATTATTAACGGTTGCAATCGCTGAGGGGTGAGGTGAAATTTGAGTTTACATTTTTCACGTTCGGTTTTGTTACGAATAGGAGAGTTGTTGGATACAGTAAATATATTTATTACCAGGGTTAATTATATTTAATTGTAGATGTAATGGTTTTGCTGTAAAGGTATTGAGATGCGTAAGACAGACACAGAAGAATAAACTTGGTTACATAGAGTGTTGAGCGACGCGGAAATAACACGGAAGAACATCGTAGTTTGACAACATGGAAGCTAGATGGGTTATATAAATGTAATCCTAACCTAGAATCAAGGCCAATGTGGGGTGGTCGAAAGGCCAGTTTGCTACGACGTAGGCCGGGGATAGTTTGCTACGGTGGAAGCCAGGGGGCAGTGAGAGTGGGTGGCGAGGCCATTTTTGCTACCGGAATTTAGGCCAGTTTTATGAAATGTTAGGTCAAAAAGTTGGGCATCGTAAGACAGGTCAGTATTACAGGAATCTTCACAAGGACCAGTTTGATATTTAGGGGCAGACATACTGCGGGGGAACGACTTCTGAGTGAGTAAACAGAGTGTTTAAGTCCGTTAGTGAAGTCACATTGGGTTTGGAGTATGTATTGTAACTTGTAAAGTAAATACAATAGCTTTTACCGAGGTTTTGGTTCATTCTGTCTTACGAACTTGATATCTGATAAATGAGATGTCTGATAAATAAGTGTGGGCTAATATTCCAAGAATTGTATGATATATAACTGTAAAAAGTGTGTGAATAAATAATTATAACGGCATTATATCACTGAACCACATAGAGAAATACTTATTAATTGAAACCAACCAACCAACCTTAAATTTGAACCCTAACAAAAGGAAAATATATTTCCAACCCTAACAGTTTATGCAGATGTTTCTTAATTCTATGTGCCTGATGATTGAAGTATTTGGGACAATTATCACATACTAATTTATATACACCATTTTTATCTCATGTTTCTTTAACTATCTGTTCTACTTATTATATCAGTAAATAATTAATTTTTAAATCAGTAGTTATTACATTTTTTATTGTGGTTAAGAAAATGGATGATTGTAATTTAAAGTTATTAATTTTGTCTTATACTCAAATACCCATTTATATATTGAAACTTATTAATTTATGAAATTATTACATTCAAATACTTTTTTCGCCTAGATTAAAATTTTGTGGTATTTTCTATTTGCGGCTAGTATAAACTGGGCTTTGTTGTTATTTCAATTTGATTAACAGGCTATATAAAAATTGAATATCTTTGTATGATTTACTAATATAAAATCCTTTTGTACTTTTGTTTTTAGAGAAATGATTTGCAAGGGGTGCGAGTATACAGTGCGGTAGACTTGGCAGGACTGTACACATTAGGTACTGTTGTCATAGACTATAGAGGCTATCGTGTAACTGCTCAGTCAATCATACCTGGTATTCTGGAGAGAGAACAAGAACAGTCTGTTGTCTACGGCTCCATTGATTTTGGAAAAACTGTTATTTCTCATCCAAAGTATATGGATTTAGTAAGTTATTTAGTAACTGGTTATAATATACAATTATAATATAACTTCAATTTAGTCCTTATGATTTTAAATTAATTTGGAAAGTTATTATTTGCATTGTGTATGTAAATAAATTTTAAGTTGTATTTAGTAAAGAAATACAACTTAGTTTTTTGAATAAAGGGAATATTCCATTAATGTAGGTATAGCCATAAACGATTGCTATTAATATATAATATATTAAATCTATTACTTGCCTTTGCAATCTTTAAAATTGTCAATAGTTGACAGCTGTTTCGTCTATTTATCAGGCATCGTCAGAATAATTTAAAACACTTTACACACTACACTGATTAAAAACCAGATGCTACAACATAACACAGATTTACCTATTCGATGAATGCTGGAAAAAGCATTGTCGTATTTTAAAATAGTTCACATGTTTTAACTCTTTTGTTTTATAAATACACATTTAACAAATAAAACATACATTTAGAACACTTAATAAATAATGCACAAGAGTGGAGGGTTATACACTGTGACATTCAATTTTATTAAGTGTTCTAAATGTATGTTTTATTTGTTTGTTAAATGTGTTTTTAATTAGTGTAATGTGTAAAATGTTTTAACTTCTGATGATGCCTGATAAAGGCGAAACAACTGTCAATTTTACTATCGACTATTTTAAATATTGCTAAGGCAAGTAATAGATTTAAAATATTATACATTATAATTGTTTGGACATTTTCCATTATTTGTGTATAGAGAAAATAATACACACATTTCGAGAGTAGAAATAAACTCTCGATAAAAAGTGAAAAACTAAAGCTAACACGTAATAAAAGAAAACGTAAATGTAGAGGACTAGGCCTATGTTTGCCATCTAACCTAAAATTACAATTCAAAATAAAGAGGAATCCAAAACTAGAATACTAGAGCTGAGGTTTCAAAAAACGTAATAACACAATACAAACTATAATGGGAAAAACTACTGCCACCAGGCAGAAACACACAAAAAGAAAGATAGATGACCAAGATAGCAAGATGCGTTTTCAGAAAAAATAATTGGACTGCTATTCTAAAGCAGGTAAAAAAAACAACCTTCCCTCCCACTTTTAGGTTCTTGGCACGGGTTCTTGTTTTTAGCACCCTCCAGAGTTTATCTGATAAAATTTCAGCCTTTTTTAAATTTGGTAAGTTTTTATTTTTATTTTTTATGTTTAATTATATATATAGATAATTAAAGGTAATCACAATGGCCTTGTTTCTACTTTAATTTGAATGATCAGGTAGTCCCCCAATTTTATATATGGGGGTAAATTATTTTTCTTTGTAAATAATTTCAATTGTCAACCGATTTCAATAAATAGAAAATTGCAGTTGGTGCAGTTACTTTTGTTGCTATTTTGATAAAACTTTAGCATTTGATACGTTTTTTTAGCATTATTGAAGCACTTTATCAGTCGCCATTTTGAAATGGTTAAGAGCCACATTTGAATTTTTAATGCATTTCAGAGCAATGGATTTTATGTTATTTATTAACAATTAACATTTTTAAAAAACTATGGTTTTAGTCTAATTTTGGTTGTTGTAGACATTACCAAGAAATTACGTTTTTAGTTTTTTGTCAATAACTTGGTTATCCTTTGACGACAAAAAAATCATTTTGTCTGTCGTTAAAAAATAAAAATATTTTGTCTCTTGTACATTTTTTGTAAAGTTAACGGTTTTCAAGATATTCCATCTTAAAAATTTGTAGTGGCTGCCATTTTGAAAATTATAAAAATTAATACTTTGTGTTTGGTACACTTGTAAATCTTAACATGCAAAATACTTATTCCAAATTTTAACTTGATATGTCAGTAAATGGAGTTAAAGTGAGTTTTTATAAAAAAAAACATAATGGTGGATTGTAACTAAATTAAGCCGAATTCGAAAAAAAGTTACTGAACATTTTTTATTTATTTCAATTAATACAATCCGATCCTGTGTAGCCCGCTACGGTTTTTATAGACACCTTGTATATGTTAGCTTTAGTTTTTCTCGTGGTAATGAGAGTTGATTTATAATACACAAACGCAGTACAAGATAAGGGAGTCAGCAATACATTTGATAAATATTTTATAAAAGATCTTTGACAAACATTTTGTGTATTGTAGTAGGAAGGGGACTTAAAGCCTAATGTAGTGGTATGACAGAATTCAATGGATTGGCTTTTATATGAACCAGATGCTACAACATAACAGATTTACCTATTCGAGGAATGCTGGAAGAAGCATTGTCATATTTTAAAATAGTTTACATATTTTAACTCTTTTGTTTTGTGATGTTTCAGTTAGGAAAAGCAGCACAACAGTTGAAGATACTTCCTCATAAAGTAATCAATGATAAAGATGAGGAAATAGAACTGTGTTCCAGTGTTGAATGTAAGGGGATTATAGGCAATGATGGTAGACATTATATACTTGACCTCTTAAGAACGTTTCCACCAGATGTCAACTTCCTCAAATGTGAGTAGTCAGTCTTCACGGTTGAACGTTCTTGAATCTACATCTCATTGACTGGAATTAAATTTTTGATCCAGACATTAAAATGTCTAAACTTTTAACATAAACTACATAATTACCTAATGTAAAATGCAACGTCTCTTTGTTTTGTTTTTCGGCGAACAAATGGTTCAGTTGATATGGGTAGCTAATCAATATATAATTTTTCGGACTGTTGAAGATATAAAACTGACTATTGACTTAGGCTTATGGTATTACTTACAGGCATAAATTAAGTAACTAAAAAATATATTTTTTTCGCTTATAATTGGCTGAACTGATACTTACCTATATTGATACAGAAGAGTCTCGGTAATTTGAGTCGCGCTAATACGAGGTTCCATATAATTCGAGCCATAAATAGCGCCTTCAATATACAACAATACCATAAAAACAAACTTTTCCCATCACTGCCGTATTCCCCACCCCTCTCTTACAAGGTCACTGGACACCTATGCGGGCATGTCTAAAATAAATCAGTCCCACTACTGTATTGTGTGTGACATTTATTTGTTTAATTGCTGATTTTAATCCAGTGTTACGCTACGTTGAACTACCCGAAGCTTACTGCAGCCAATACCGTATCACTCTGTTGTTGGAGTGACATCGCTGCTCGTAAACGTTGCAGTGTAGTTAAACAAAAAAAACTATTTATGATTTCTTTAAAAAGTAAATTAATATTATTGTACTGTATATAAAATTACGTTTGTACCTCAGTGTTCAAATACAAAACAATATATATTTAATAAAACTTAAATTGCGGTTATACGAGGACTATAAATGGTAGTTTTATTTTAACCTCTGCATATTATGTGTAATTCGAGATTCTCACAATCCGAGGTACTCTCGGTCCCATTCAATTCGAAATACCGGGACTCTACTGTACTTCTTACCGATACTGTCTGTACCTATAGACCAATACAAATAGTGTCTGCATCACCAATAATTATAAAACTAACAATCACATAAATCATGCTTATAAAACTGATACTAAAAAAAAAAGAACAATCTTGTAAATTACGCCTGTGTCATCAAGTAAGTAAATCTTTATTAAGGCATTATAATTATACTCTTTGCTTTATTATTTGACTCAATATTGAAATATTTATACAGTAAGACCTCGATAATCCGGCAGACCTGATAGTTCATCATCCATCATCTTGAAAATTTGCACTCATTAAATTATTGAAAATAGCAGTTTTTGTAATTATTGAGGGATTTAAGCCCGGTCTACACTGTCTGTTGGCTCCGCATCCGTTACTCGAAACAGAGCACGAGCACGAGTGGTGTAGCGCGCCAACTTAGGTGCTCCTCCCACAACAGTCTGAGGGCGGAGTCGACCGCCATTATGTTTTTTAACCAAGGGATATGTTACCCAATAACTGCTGCACTTTAGCGGCAAAATTAAAAATTACTTAGACCTGACAATACACTCAATGTTTAAAAGCGAGTATATTTTTCCACAGCGTTTTGGGCAAAGTCAAACTTTGCGGTTATATTCGTCTACAGAGCAGGAAGGGTTAAGAGCCTGGGTTCTAGTTGAATATGAATGCCCTGATTTTATCTTTAATGACTTTTACTAAATACTCACCATTAAACACTCTGTATTTTCACTAAGAAACTATAGTTTCTAAAGTGACTAGTCACATTATATTTCTCTTTAAATATAGCACTTGTCGCTCCGAATTAAACTTTGAAACTGTCCATCTCTCGGTTATCTCCCATATTTTTACCACATGTCCTCGGTGCGTAGAACATGTTCTAAAATTCTCTTGAATCATCCAGACAAATGATCAGGCAGAAGAATTCTTCCAGAACATGCTCCAACTTTGCCACTTGCTACTAGATGGTGTTGCACACTTTGACTTAACCAAGCATAATTGACTTTTTTGTGTAATTCGGCCACTCCCTGCAAGATGCACTTTACTACTGTTGCTTTACCATGTACTGCACTTAACTTCTCTACTCTCTGCAAGTTATCAGTAGTAAACATGGTCGTAAGTAGTCGCGTGCATTGGCTATCCTCGCCATAATGTAATGTCTTTGACACTTGCCCGTAAGTACCAACTGAAATTGCAAACAGTGTGGACTCCACCAGAGCGCCCTGCGCCATAGATCCCTCACTCGCCCCCAGCTAGTTCCAAAACAAAACTACAGTATGTTAAATATGATGAGCTAGTCTTGGCCCTTGAGACTTAGTGGATGAAGGAGTCAGTGTGACCCTTAGACTTAAAAGTTTGGATATTTTTGCTGGAAACTGTGCCTGTATGCCTGATATTTTTTAAATTAATGATCTTGTTAATCACCCAAATATGTACTTTATTTTAAAATTATGATCCTGTTAATCATGTCTAGTATCATCGAAACTTTCACTAGTACTCATAACACCTTCTATTTTTAAAATCACGTTCTCAATGAGAGAATCGGTGAAGTATCAGTCTATGTTGGTGATAAGTTCATAAAAACAGCCCAGGTTTTGGCTCAGGCCTACTTAAAACACAAGAATCAGTGAACCGATTTCCTTTAATATGTTTTCTTCTCAGGAACGGTTTTTACCTATTTCATAAAAAATTAATTCTTTAGTTTCAAAGATATAAAGAAAATTGTTTTTATACATTTTCTAAAAACAGAACCAACTATAATTGTAATTGACAAAGATCAAATCCATTGAAAGTAAATTGAAACTAAAACTTTTTTTAAAATTTTTTATCTTTTTCACTGTTATAGAAATAAAATAAAAATTTTCCTACTTTGCGTGTTTTTAAGTGATAAATATTTTGACTGTAACAAACTGTAAACCATGTAGTATAAAGTTATTTCACTAAAATAACTTTATATTGTACTTTTTATAAACAACGTATAACTAATACAAAGTTGTAATTATTTGTTTAGTGGAAGGAGAAGATCTCAGTAAAGAAGTACAGGCTTTAGGCTTCCCTGTAGAACATAAACACAAGCTGTGCTGCCTTCGTCAAGAACTAATAGACTCGTTTGTGGAGTAAGTATACAAACTTTAAATAATTCAATTTCATTTGTAGATTGGTTTTTTATCTGTAGTTTTATACTAATACTAGGGAAGAAACTATTCTGTGTCTCTCAAGCCAATCCTTGTAGTCACTCGCTTAATTTAATCTAAATTATATTATAAATATAATAATGAAGAGTATTTCTAGAGTAAATTTATATACTAGATGGTATACTTTTTGGTAAATTTTATAATTTTGTCCAGCTTTTCTTGAATTATTTTGTTATAACCATCTGTTTAAAATCAACACTAAAAACGAAATACAACATATTTATTAATTCCTTTTTACTTTCTCCACCCTATACGTAGTATATGGAGAAAGTATTGTTTTCGTAAAAATGTTCGAATTTGAATTTTCAGTTGAATTATCTGTTTTGGTGCTCCCAGAACCCCAAAAAATTGTTTAGTGCAATTATCTGTGTTGGTGCTCCCTGAACCCAAAAATATTTTTGGTGGAATTTTTTGTTTTGGTGCTCCCTGAACCCAAAAAAGTGTTTTTAACGTGGTGTCTGTCTGTCAGTCTGTCAGTATGTATACACGACCAGAGAGGACACTATTGGTCCGATTTTCATGAAATTTGGTATGTAGGTACTAAACCCTAATATCTCCAGACGTTTTTTTCATTTTTTGGAATTTTTAAATTTAAGGGTAATTTACCCCTAAAAACCCATAAAAAACGACTAAAATGCAAATTTCTCAAAAACGGCTCTAACGATTTTGATCAAATGTTCAGTATTTATAGTGCTTAAGATGCCAAACAAAATGACACCACCCGCTTTTATCAAAACTTCGGCGTTTTATAATTATGGGGAAATGTTTAAAAATAAACAAGTTTGTGTTGTCAATCTAGAATCGCGGCGGTGGCCGCACGGGGTAGCACAACGGTAGCGAGCACGGCCAGTAATTCAAAGGTCGCGCGATCGAATCCCGCCTGGGACAATAATTTTTTTATGCGATTGACGTAGGTAGAATATTATTTTTTTGTTTTGTTCTAAAAAGTAATAAATACAATGATTAAAAACAATATTATTTTGACTACAGTAAGTTGGGAGAAAGTTTGTGTCAGTTAACTGATACCGTTTATTTTACCACCTAGTGAAAATTTACAACGTCATCGAAAAATAATGCCTTTGTTTGAGAAAAATTACTAGCCTCCTTTTAAGAAGGGTAAAACACTTTGAGGCAAAACATTTTAAATAGAAGATACTTTCTCAATGTTTCTTAATAATAAATCCTTTTCCTCTACAATAAAATATGTTTATCTTATATTTTTGTATTTCAGATCAAGGTATATGATGTTCATAAAATATGCTGCCTTCCATCTACAACAACTTGGTGCTAAAAAGCAAAAAGAGAAAGAAGCTAGGAACCAAGAGAAAGATTTGGATAAAGACACAAAGGTTTGTATAAAACTTGTGGATTACAATTTCCCTTTAAACAAAATAAATTTAATCTGATTCAACAATTACATTTTCAGGTTTGTATTAGAACTTTTTTTGAGAGAGAGAGTCTGCTAAAATCAATATTACACTAAAACTAAAATTTTGTGTTTTCCATAACTAACCAGCAAACTCAAAAACTGTCTATCCTTTTTGTGATTAGAGTTTATGCATTTATTAAAAAAATGTTACATTATTTTTAACTTTCTCTTAGAATAGTACAGTAGAGTCCCGCTAATCCGAAAATCCGCCTATTCCGAACAGAGTTCAGGAAAAAATACCGATTTTTAAACTTAAAAAGATAGGAGAAATCAAAAAGACGTTCGTGAAAAAACGTACATTTATTGTTACGGTATATAAAATAGTTAAATAGAGACATTCATAAAGTCTAATCTTGATGGAAACGCCTGAAACGAAATAAGAATGAAAGCTGGTTACTTACAGTACATGTCGGCTCCATTTATTCAATTTGTAGAATAATTTTTAATCACTGCTAAATACAAAGCATTACTAATTTACACACACTATTAAGAAGTAATGTCAGTAATTTGTTTCTGTCAAAGAGTATTGAATCGACTTGAGGATGCAATGTTCCGCCATCGCCGCATGAACATAACATCATTTGGTGTTGATGAAGCATGTTGTTTAACATAGCGTAGCGCGAGGTCAAGAGCATTTGCCGCGTCTGTGTGATATGATTTCAGTTTGAGCATTCCCCTATTCCTCGCTTTCCTCCAAGTCGGTCTGTTTGCATCGATAAATTTGAAATAAGCGCACACAGTTTATCAAACTCCCCTAAAGTAAACACTGAACTAGATACGACTAGACTAGTGCTCAGTGCAGTGATTCATAAATATATTTGAAACGTGGGAGGGAGAGGGGTAGGTAATGTCTTGGCACTATGAATCTTCGAAGGAAATGCATTTCCTTTCCGACTTTCACTGAACCAGTTCACAAGCCTATCAACGCTGTATAGAGCTGCCATTAGCAGATGTCCACACACATTATTTACCCATTAACATGTCAATACGTTGATATTATTTATGAAATCCGCCTATTCTAAATTCCCGCTATTCCGAACAGCGTTCGGTCCCAATTAGTTCGGATTAGCGGGACTCTACTGTATATGATAAAACATTCATCTGTATTTTATTTCTTGAATAATAAATAACATAATAACTAACCAAACAAAATAATTGGTAAACAACTTTTTACAACAAAATATAGTTTTATAGATTTTTAAAAATATGACTGTCCGGATTGAACTTATATAAACATAATTAAGAAAGTACATGGTATGTTCTAAGTTTGAAACGTATGTAATTTTTTAAATAAATATAAGTCACATTATTAAACAATTACACACTATAGAGTTGAAGAAAATCACACACAAAGATAAATCAAAAATCTAAAAAAATCACAAAGCAAAAATAACAATATATTATTACACTTAAACTAAACTTTGTTGTATTGTAGTAACCCTAAGTTAGGGTGAAAATATAGGTAATGTTTTAATTTATGCGATTGTTAAATATGTACATATTTTAAGTGTTATATATGCTATGTTTGTTTAACCCTACAACTGTCCATGTTAATGTTTTGCAATGCCAAGTCATTTCGGTGCGTGTGCAAGCATATTTTCAAAAATTCGCCAAATATAGTAATTGCATACCAATCCAAACGTGTTCTGTACCTTTTTTGTAGAGAAAGGTTAAAAAAATCCATATATGTAATTAAAAAAATTATTGATGTAAAATTGTAAAAGTTATTAGCTCAAGAAGCAAAAAATGTTCAGTAACGAAAGGAAAAAGTTCAACTTTAGGCCTACATAACAAGTCGTAAACATTTTTTGTAGTTTTTTCGTAAATGTAAAAAAGTTTCGTAATTTAGTTCTAAATAGAACTGTATAAAAACATTTATCGATTTCAAATTTCTTATTTTGAAAACACCAGTTTTTGTGTTCCAAATACACGATTGCTATATTAAAACAAAGTGTAGAGAATAAATCAAAGAATTGAACTGTATACTTGTATATTACCTCATCATAAAATTGTTTTACTTAGAATCAATTGAATTAGAAAAGTAAGATGAAACAAATGAAACCTCGTGCGGACAAAGGAAATTCAAAATATGACCGTTGAAAGACAATGGAAACAGCCTTGTTTTGCAAACTCAAGCGGTAGTCTGAATTCTGTGCAAATATGAACTTTCAACTGCTGTTTGAATAACATCTAAAAAGTCAAATATTGTTTGCTTTACACCAAATGAAAGATTGAACTTTGGTCTATAAATAGATATCAAAAAGTCTATTGAAATAATTCGAATTATAAAAGATATCTCGAACACAAAATGTGTTGTATTATTGGTTGAAATCTGCTCAATTGCAAAGGTTTACAGACAATTCCATATCTTTGGAACTATTTGTCCGATTTTGGATTGGATGGCAGTTTCAGATAGGTAAAAGTGTGATGAATCCTTCAGTATACAGATATGACTCAGAAAAATACCGGGCGGGCTGTATTGAAAGACATAGAAACTGGAATTAAAGGTAGTTTTGGTGCATTAAAATTCGCGCGACATTGGCTTTTATAAAACTAAAAAACTGCAACGATGATTACTTATGTAAATATACGTTTTAGAAAAAACTTGTAAATGCAAAAATTAAAGTTTAGATCATTTCCTTTCCAACGGTTTTTGATTTATTGCGATTGGATAGTTTTTAGTGGGTGAAATATTCATTACAATTAGAGTTGTCAAAATTGATTGTTTTCACGTGCCACGCCCCCACGACCACTCAAATTGAGTAGTTTGACAGTTGCAGGGTTAACTCAGAATACCAAACCCCTCTTTTACCGTTGAGGTTTAAACGAGTTGATGCAACTTTGATCCATGATATGCTGTAGATACGTTTTGGAATTGTTTTGTTTGTTACTGACATTATCGGCATTTTAGCAAGCTACGAGTATTGTTGTATAGAGTACAATATTAATATTTCTGTTGCTTTGTTTTAACCAATAGTTTTATAGTTTGCTTACATAGTAAACATGGGTCGACAAGGCGTCCAAAATTAGGGTTATTTTGATGTCAGTTCTTTAGAAATAGTCCAAAAACTTGATGATAGCGATATTTATTTAATTAGCGATGAAGAGGATTGAAATTATATGCTTATGAAAGTGTTAATGACAGTAATGTCAAAATTGGTCAAATAATTATCCATGAGATTTCCTCCTTGTTTCATGGGATCAGTGTATCAATTTTGAATGAAATATTTCCATAACTCTGCTGAACAATTACATTTAAAAAAAATAAGAAAATTAGTTGAAATCCTTTGAAAACCTTTAAAGAAAATTTTATCTTCTATTGGATGTTTACATTAAAGAAAGTTAAATTTTGTTTCGGGGAATGCTGGCTGGACAGAAAAGTCCAGCACAATGAGGATGTAGCCGGGTATTCTCAATCTAACAGTCACCCCCCAATTGTTTAATATGTACCCCCCAAAATACCACCTAGCGTTGTATTGTTGGTCCTAAAATGGTTAAGTATTTTCAAATGGTGATTGTATTTTTGATGGTTTTCATAAATATGGAAGTAAAACATTTTTTGTTAATTTATTCGTACTTTGAAGAAAATATATTTCCTAATTTAAAGTTGTGTCATGTTTAGCTTAAAATAAAAGACAAGCCTTCAAACAATATCTCAACTCTCGCAGAAATGGAAAAAGTAACCGAGGAAAATCCCATGGAAGCAGATGAGGCGAAGAAGATAGTTGAAAGCATCACCGATTCTATAACAAGTGGAGAAAAACAAGAATGTGAGTTTAAACAAATATTAATTTTAAAATGAATTTTAATTGTATTTTTATATTGATTAACTTACATTGTTTATATCTATTTAAGTACATTTTTTATATCACTATTTCCGGTAATAATCCTATTAATAATAATTATATAAAGACGAATTATTATCAAAATTGTCAATAAAATAGTTTTATTTGCACTACGGCCATTTCGGCTATTCAGCCATTATCCAAATTTTCTCAAATTTGCACCACTACTGTCAAAATAGAAAAATTGATAAATGCATTAGAAAGATTTGAAATGTATAAAAAATTTTAAACTGACAGCTGCTCATTAATTACTAAACAAAAGCTTCACTTTGATTCAAACATATATGATACAATAATTAACTCCTATAAAAGCGAGTGTATGTATGTACATGAGTAACAATGTAACATCTGATTTCACCCATCATCTGTAATACTAAAACAAAACCTAGCGTAGATTATACTTTAGGGTTATGTTTACAACTTCAATCAATATAAGTCTTGTGAAATTTATTTTCTTAAAATATGAGTTAAAGAACTAATGTAGGCTGTAATGCGTTATAAGATTTGCTTTGAGGTTATAAAATGAATATAAATACAACCATTTATTATCAATATATTAATTTATACAAGTTTAAAGAAGAGATACATATTCGTTTAACTTCAGAAACATTTGTTCATCTTCATATAAACCTATTCAATTATTAACGTCTTCAATGTAATATTAATGACTTCTAAATCATTTGATCTATCATTATAAAGTTGGAAAGCAATTAAAAGATAATATTTTTATCTTTATTTAGATACATAATAATGAAAATAAATACAAAATTTTTACCAATAGGCCTACAGTTTTATAATCCTGTAATTGTACACATTTATCGAGTTAAAAATCCCCGTCAACATAGGTAGGACTAGTTAAAGTCTGTTGTTTTTAAATTATGTATTTCTGATGTGTATCTAATTAATCTGCCTGAGATTTTTCACGGGAGCTTACTAGTAGCCAACATAAATACGAACCCCTTCCTTCACCACCAACACAGGTAGATCGTAACGACAGTACATATCAAGACAGTGGGCCTAAAACGCAAAACTAAAACTGTAATTATGTGTTCAGTGTGATTTTTATTTAAGTGTTACATATTTGAGTTTTAAGAAATAACGAGAACAGCCCAGCTGCACTTGTTAATCGCTGAATAGCCGAAACAACCGCAGCTCAAACAAAACTATTTTAATACGTTCACTACCACCATAGTAACATTTTCGGTACGCATATATGCGACGGGTGGTTTCTATCCACAAACTGCCGCTGAAAATGTGCGACGCCTGGTCTAATTGAAATAAACTGACATCACATACTTGTGGCAGTATTATTGAGTTATTTAACTGCTAATTTTTAAAGACCTGATATATTGGTATCAGTATGTAAGAAGATCTACCGCTCATATGCGGTGCTTGTTCTGTAACTTTGACGATTTTGAACGTGGAAATGTGAAGACAAGTTCTCATAAAAATTACCCCCTTTCTCAAGCCACAATTCTTGGTTTTTTTCCCACCTTTTTGTTTTGTGGAAATTCGAAGACTTGAAGTTCTCTTGAATCTTTCTACCCCCCACTTTCTCACGCCTCAATTCTTGGTTATTTTCCCGCCTTTTTATTTCGTGGGAATGTGAAGACGTGAAGTTCTCACGAATCTTTCTCCCCCCTTCTCAATGCAACAATTCCTGGGAATTCTGTTTTCGCCTTTGTATTTCAGTCTTAATTTTTATTGGTTGTGCAACTTTCAAAACACTTTGTTTTACTAACATTTCTTCAGAGTCTAACAAAAAAAACTTACTATGTTTCTTGACATAGACTGAACGTCGCATATTTTCGACGACTTCAAAAACGCTGAAAACAGTAAAAAAAAAAACAAATAGGTATTGCTTGACATACCTTTAAGGTTATTAAAAGGTATACTAACTCATTTGATCAAAATCATACTCATCGTTTGTGGCGAATTTTGAAACTTTTTGTCCAAGTCCATGTGTATTGCTTGTAATACAACACATAAGTTTATATTTTTGATTTTATATTTTCGATTTAATTCATTGTTAAATATTATTTCCTCCTTTAAATCACAGAATAGGAAATACTTGTTTTGCCGGTCTTATAAAAATGAATAACTTCAAGACAAATAACAATTAAGAAATAACAGCTTTGCTTCGTTTTATTAAAAGATAGTAAACAAAGTTTTTCTTAATACAATAACTGGTGGTATCATTCATTCATTTCATGATATATTTAACATGTGATATTCACCAATGTTCATATTCAATTTGTTCAATACAAATCACATAAATAGAAAATTACATAAAATTGACAAAGTAAATTAGAAAATTATGTCACGAATGTTTCGATTGTAGTGGATAGTTCATTTATTCTCAATATTATCGGCATATATTAGTAGAAATAAAGAGAACTTAACCTCGGGAGGTTAGTGCCGACTTTTCCCAAATTAATCGATTTCGAATACAAAGATTAACTAACTAAACATGAAATAATTAGTGGTTATTGTCTTAATTAGTGGTATAATTATTCGTATGAATTGAATTGTATAGGAAACACAGAGTTCAAAGTCTATTCACAAAGGTTATGATAGTTATTATAATTATTGAGATAATGTTTGTTGAAACCTTTCTTTTATAATTAACAGTTTGTAAGTGTTCACAGTTATAATAAGAACGTAACCTAAGTCCATTAAAAATTGGAAACTTCCCACAAATATGTATGGTTGTTCTTCTTTACCATTTAACCAGAAATCAATAGATTTTGTATCTCATAAATGTTGGACTTCTTATTAATATACTCTTCTGGATAATTTGAGATGGGAATTTCAGTTGTTAATGGATTGAGTTGTTAATTTGTAAGTGTGTATATGTTGGGGAGCAATAAAGAGGAATGAGCTTAAAATTTGTCTTTTTCTTCAGAATTAATTTTCTCTGAGAGGTAAAATACTAAAGGATGTTTTACAAATATTATAAAATGAAATTTAGGAAATAAATCGAATAAAATAGTGAAACAACTCCATATTACAGTCAACATTTCACAATCTAGTTTTTACATCTACAAATTTAGGAAACTTGAAAATTTATACTTCATATTTAGTGCCAATACGTGGTCCAATCACAAGTGTGTTTGTCCTTCGTGGGCGTGGCCGTGTTAAAAAAAAGTCTTGCTTTGGGTTCCATTGTATCTGTTATAGTCAGGATTTTATATTTATCCTGGCTCAACGGTACATATTCCAGACCTTCGCCAAAGACTTTTTAAACGTAAAGGGTTAGCTCTTTCTATAGGCCAGATTTATTTTTTTCATACAAGATTCAGTTTACTAGTATTTGTAATTTTCCTATCGATTTCCTTTAAGTTTGGTATAATTTAGACAATAGATTCCGAACTTCTAACGTAAATATTTCATCGTTACTCCGAATCGGGTCAATGTTATAATTTTCCTGGATAGATAAACTAGTTTCACTTCATTTTGATGTAGGAAACGGGTATCGAAAATGTTGAGAAGTATTTTTAAATTAAATATTTTAGTATCAAAATTTAGCGTTTCTTAAATTTGTTTTGGTTAGGAGTTCAAATAGTTACCGCTAGAAGTCGTCTGTAGTTGAATGAGATTCCAGCAGTATTATTTCTCTCTCTCTTTTAGTTATTCAATTAAATTCTTTATTTACTTTATAATACATACTTTTATTTTGAGTTGTTACATCAGGGTGTCTACCGGTCACGGAAGTCACGGAAGTCACGAAAAAGTCGCGGATTTTAATAAGTGGTCACGGAAGTCACGGAAAAGTCACGGATTTTACATATCGGTCACGGAAAATCTCCTAGACCCTATGTTTAATTTTCCCTTTAGAAACGACTCTTAACCCTAGAACCGGCAGATCGCACGAAACGTGCGATCATGACAGCACATTTGTAACGCGTGATTGTATTGAATATTTGACCCACTAAAAATCTTTCAATCTCAAAAAAACAAACACCATTGGAAAGGTAATGTTTCAAACTTTATTTTTTGTATTTAAAATTTCTTTCTAAATCGTATATTTACATACGTAATCATCGTTGCAGTTTATTAGTTTTCTACAAATCAATCGGCGCCCGGAAATTCATACAAAACATAACGAAATTACTCAACTTTTGTCAATCTCTAAAACCCGCCCAGTAGGTTGTCTTAGTTAAACCTATGTACCAATGGATTCATCACAATTTCCCCTATCCAAAACTTTCATCAAATCAAAAATCGGACCAATAGTATTGAAGTAAGAAGGGGTTTTGTAGACCCTTGCAATTGGTCAGTTTTCCAACCAATAAACAGCGTTATTTATTTCACGTGAGATCTTTATGACCTCAATAGTTTTTTATAGATATTTTGGTATCTTTGTAAAGATAATTCTTCAAGCTAACTTCCCCTGTAAACCAAATTTGCTATATTTGAACAGTTTATTGTGTAGGACCGTGGGAAAGTGACTGCTAATACGGTCTCACATAACGTTCAAATCTGTAGCGTAACGGACTTTTATAGCATAGGGAGACATACGAGAATGCGCGCGCAACTTGTACAGACGAGAGTTTGCTATATTTTTCTAACTTTTGTTATTCAAATACTTCTAAGTCGAACACTTTTATGAAAAGATAATTTACAAGTATACAGTTCAGTTCTTTGATTTATTCTCTACACTTTGTTATAATAATATTTTATTTTTGGGCACAGCATATATTAGTAAATTACGTTTCTAACTTGGCATACTTTTGATAGCAGACTTGTAGTAAGAACATAAAATCTCGTGTTTTCAAAATAAAAAATTTGAAAATGTTAAATGTTTTTATACAGTTCTATTAAGAACTAAATTACGAAACTTTTTTACATTTAAGGAAAAAATTACAAAAAATGTTTACTACTTTTTATGTAGACTTAAAGTTGAACTTTTATTTTTCTTTACTGAACATTTTTTGTTTCTTGAGCTAATAACTTTCTAAATTTTACATCTATAATTTTTTTACTGGCATATACAAATTCTTTGAACCTTTCGCTACAAAAAAGCTATGGAACACTTTTGGATTGGGGTTAATTTACTATTTTTGGCGAATTTTTTAATAAATGCTTGCACACGCCAAAAAATCCATTTTCGTTAACATTGCCGGTTCTAGGGTTAAAAATTAAATCAAGACTCATTTGATTTACTCCGTGATTCATTCGATTTGCATACCCATAGAAAAAGTATTTTTTCACGTTTGGCTGTTATTTCAACTTTAATTTTATAAAATATGAATTGAAAATCAGCAAAAATAACGTCTTCGGGTAACGGGGAGTGTGGTTGTTGTAGGTAACAGCCTATTGGGCTGTTACAACAACAACCACACTCCCCGTTTTTGAACACGTTATTTGCTAATATTAATATGTATTTTGATCGAATTAAAGTTGAAATAACAGCAAAACCAGAAAAAAATACTTTTTCCATGTGTATTATTACCGTTTTACTCCGTACTTGGTTACTTACGTAGTTTTAATAAAAATACACAGTTTTGATCGGTAATATATTGGTGTAAATGTCCGGGAATCGGGGAGTGTGGTTGTGTTGTAGTGAACAGCCTTGTCTCACTTCTCAGTCCAGTCATCACATAACTAGTGATCGCAGTTGATGAGTTGTTTGTTATTCATATCAGCTTTGACACTTGATGCGGTATTTTATTTACCGTTTTACTACGTACTCAGTTACATCGTATTCATAAAATTACACAGTTTTGATCCTTAATCAGGGTGTCCACCAATCTGGAAAACCGGGAATTATACGTGATTTTTTACTACCGGAAAAAATTCCGTGAATTATGCGTGATTTTTTTGATAAACCTGGAAATTTCAAAATATTGTCAACACACAACGAAGTCACCGGCCGGCCGTCGCTAACCACGCGCCAGCTCGGCCGATTATTGTGTAACTAACGTAACTTTGGTCTTGAAGTTAAAAACTTAAGCATGTGTTAGGTTCTGTTATTTTGATGTGGCTGTTTTAATAAATGGTAAATACTTTAATAAATTCCGATGTCTGATCATTAACTGCACACCTAAATATTATTACTAGTTGATTCGAAATACACTTATGGAAAACTAAATTGTATTTGTTTTACTAGAGTTAAAAATTTTATTTTATTTTTGAGAGTTAACAATTTGTAGCGCGTCGGGGTTCACGTTTTATGGTTAAAATTTTAAAAATACTAGTACAAAGTTTTGAAAATTCAGTGTGCACTATCGTTTTATACGTTTTTGGGTACGGGAAACCCGATGTTGACAGTTAAAAAGTCGTAGCTCGTCGCGGTTACGTTTTTGGGCCAACATTTTGAAAATTATTTGTGAGG
>JAGFPH010000854.1:0-23321 GCA_018207615.1 Philaenus spumarius
TATTGAATTATATTATATTTTAATTTTATATTTTACACCTCAAGCTTACTTTAAATAAATGGTATTTTGCACTATTCATTTTTTATTTATTTCTCGTTTTCATGTATTAAAATATAAGTTTTATTTGAAACAACTAACGTTATAGGGTAATATTATTCATACCCTGGTGTTATTGAATAATGTATGGCCAAAGAACCTGTATATAGGCCTACTTTCATAAATCCTTTAATTTGAACTACTGTATATTTTTCTATATTTATTCTAGAAGTCTCTCAGAAAATACTTTTTGACATATAACAAACACCTGTCGTAATCAGTAGTCTAGTCTAGTAAGTGTGTCCGGCCAGAGTATGAATGCGAGTAGTGAGTGAGTTGACGAACGCTACAGTTGCAGGACCGGGCAGAGCGGCTGGCTGGACTGTGCTGGGGGGGGGGAGCGCTACGCGGTGGGAGGAGGGGACCGGAGCGTGAGAGAAATAATGATAATATCTTTAAAAAACGATTCCGATACGAACATTTGACCGAATTAATATCTGAAAACGGCAAAATTCTTTTAAAATTTGTATTTACAAAATGACTACCTGCGATTTAAACAAAATATTACATCAACAAAAAATCTGTATAAAACTTTTTTATAAATAAATGTAAAAAAAAAACATCACAATAGCGTGAATGTTTTATTCATATCATTTACAAAATAACTTACAAAACAAAAATCGGATAATAATTACGGAAATTATTCGTAGTACAAATTTGCCGCAGAGGTGCTGCCATCTATCGGGCCAAAAACACAACTTTTTCAGGGATGTTTAGCCTTAAAATACCTTCAATACGGTGCAAATGGATTACCCTCAATGGATTAGTGACGTACCAAATAAAAGGTAACAATAAATTTATTATAAATTTCTACTAATCCGTAGGCTAAAAATGCCAAAAATGGCAAAATTGAAATTCAATACGGTGTTTGGCGTGCAAAGCACGCAATGCTTTGTGTATTGAAAATACTCCCAATACCGGGGTTGACGTGCGAAGCACGCAATGCACCCTGTATTTAAAATACTTTCAATACGGGGGTTGGCGTGCGAAGCACGCAATTCACTGTGTATTCAAAATAATCCCAATACGGGGATTGGCGTATAATGCACTGTGCGTCGGCCGCTTCTCATAGTGTTCAGTGTCAAGCTCACATGTGCGTCCTTAGCAGTGAACGTGTTAATGAATGTTGACTGTAGTGCTTAATAACTTTTAATTAAAAGTTCAATCTACAAACCCAGTTTAGTCAATTGATTCGATACCGCGTATTCGAATAACTTTTACATTATGCCTTCAACTTGCCAAACTAAATATGGAAAGACGTAAAGTTTGTCTTTCTCCCGCTTATAATGCAAGTAACGTATTTAAAGTTGGACAACTAAGTTTAAAATCCCGAGGAATTGTAAAGTGCAATTTCCAACTTTTACTTCAAAATGGGAGCAACTGGAACATGTTTGTTTTCTTTTCTTCGGATTAAACTTTTTAACGCTCGTACTGGTCCAAGTTTTTTAATAGAAGAAAAAGCTTTTATGTTTTCCTACGAAATTGCGGTAAGAAGTAGGTATCTATTCTTACTATTCGTATGATGATACGGTTAGATTTGGTTACAATCTATATATATATATATAAGCGAAATACCACTCACTCACTCACTGACTCACTCATCACGATTTCTCAAAAACTACCGAACGGATTGAAATGCAATTTATTATGTAGCTTCTTCTAGGGCCATAGGTGCTCCCTAAGAAAGGGTTTGAAAAAATTCGAATTTTTAGGGGGGGGTGGGGGGGGGTGGGGGGGGGTTTGGGGATCAAAGTTATTGAAAAACGATTTCTTCAAAACTACCGAACAGATTGGAATGAAATTTGGTATGTAGCTTCCTCTATTGCCATAGGTGCTCACTAAGAAAGGGTATGAAAAATATCGAAATTTTAGGAGGGGTTTGGGGGGATCAAAGTTACTAAGATCATAATTTCAGATCTTTTATTATTATGACAATAGTCCTTTTATTTTTTATGATCTATATATATAAAAGCCAAATACCACTCACTGACTGAACACATAAAAAGAATACAATTACGTTAAAAAGACTGAAAATACCAACCACCACGGGCAACGCCGTACGGGTCAGCTAGTCTATACATATAAATAAAATTGAAGTATCTGTCTGTGATTTTAAAATATAAGCTTTTTTCTAAACTCATATAGGTTGTTTACACGTTACCAAAAAATAAACAAATATTAGAACATTTCTTTTTTGTTTTTCTGTCTGTTTGGTCGGGCTAATCTCCGGAATGGCTGAACCGATTTTGACGAAACGTTCATTAAAATGTAGAGGACTTTCCAGAGAATATTTTAGGATACTTTTTATTCCGAAAATATTTAAAGTTCCTGTAGAAAAATTAAAAAAATATTAACAAAATTAGGGATTTTGTGGACAAATTTTGGTGATAGTGTGTGTATATTTCGACCTCTGTCTTACATTGTGTACAGTTCACGACTACCCCCACCACTCAACTTATATCCAAGCGCTTCTGTCCTAATCAATAATCATTTCCGTAAAAATAACACAATATACAATAATATATTTGCATTGGCATTACCATATGACACCGAAAGGTGCAGTGCCCAAAGTAAATACGTAAATTAATACTTTTTGAAATTCTGTACATTGAAACATAAAACTTATTATTAGTTATTTTTGTCCAAGAAGTATTATATCTAAAATTAGTCAAATTTAGTAATTTATAATTCCATTCCGCAGACCACAAGACTTCGGGTGAACAGTAGGCCTAATTACATGTTTTTTCGTCTAATAAACGGAGTAGCGATTGCTTATTTGACAGTGCTGTTTTTGCATATGTCGTAGGTTCCAGTCTCGCTTTTTCTATTGGAATTTACTGAAAGTTATTTCATCCCTGTTATAATTATTGAACATTGATACTAAACTTATTTTTCAACACAACAATCGACCTTGAGTAACTTTGTTCGTCCTATTCATTCTCAGCTCGAGAGGACCATTTAATGACACTCATTTTATATTTATGTGTTCTTTAATCAGCGATTTTATTACAATTACTTTATACACATTTTCAAATTGTTTAAATGACTCAATTGTAAACACTCCTTTTGGTCCATATGGGTTTATTTTTCTGTATATTCTTTTGGTTTTTATATTTATAAAAACATAATGAAAACTAACAATGGTTTGTTCAGTAAAGTTATTCTTCTTTGAAGATACGTTCTGACCGAAACCGTTAATGCTATTTATAAAATAAGATTTGACACTACGGGAAGGTGGTATTTCAGATGAGTACTAATGTTTTCCAAAGATATTCGTGTTTCCTAAGAGCTGTTTCAAAGTGTATACACCGAAAACTGGAACTAATACTTTTTATAGCATGCGTGTACATTTTTGTCGGAAGTTACTTTTTAAAAGTTACTTCTAAAAAAGAAAGTGAACGTCCTTTAGAAAGGTAAATATAGAAAAGCTGTTTCGTCAATACCTGAAGCTAAAAAAATACAGTTTTAAACTTTCCATACTTAAAATTAATATTATAGTCTTATTATTATTAAATATATTTAAACATTTATTTGCATAGGTAATATTATCAAATAATTGAACTAAAATTGCACTCATAATTACATAAAAACCGACAATGTTAAAGTAAATGGCACAACAATGAAACCACAACAATGAAATTGTTAAACACAGTGTAGTAACACCATGAGGTAAATATAACTTTGTTGTGTCAAGGGCTGTACTTGTCACAATGCATCCACAGGGTTGTCATTATTTAACCAAATAGAATCGCAATAATACACCTAACACTTGAAAGTAATATAAAACGAAGTAAAACACTGTAGCATAAGTGTTTTGAAATTAGTATTTGATTAATATCGCTCTTTATGGTACTTTTGGGATTAGTAGTGTAGGGTTAGTTATATATAATTATTATAGTAGAGAGTAGTTTAAGACTTACAAGCCCCAAAGACGGGAACACAGAAAATAGAGTAATGTTGGTAACACTGCGAGATGTGGTGTAATGGCTGACGGAAGCAAGAGGCTTAGTTGTGCTAACCCAGTGAGTTATAAAAGGGTCCTACTGACCTAGATAAGGGGCCAGGGTTTTGTGGAAGGCCGGAGGTTCAGTTTTCGTTCACCAATTTTTGAACTTTCGATAAGAGAGTGCCACTAAAGCATACTTGGTGGGTGAAGCATTGGTAGAAAGGTTGAGCAGATTGTTGATATTCATTCTTAAAGCATTTGTTTATTGGTTGTTATTAAAGTAGAAGCCCGTTCGAGTTATTGCGTTACATGACATAGCTATTTTGAGTGTTTCGTATTAGGACATAATTGATAAGAGCCTGACACAATTATAGATTTCCCCTTTGTAGTAATTAGGGTCAATATATGTTGTTTAGTATTGTAAAGTTTTTTAGTCTTATAAGATCTTATTATATACAAATGAACCTCACTGTAAAAGTAGTATCAAATAACCACTGAACCACTCGAGGATAAAATAAAAATAAAGATTGTAAAGTAGATGGTATTAGCTTCTGGCTTTATACCACCTGAACCTTCGTAGATCTAATTTCCTTCAACCCTAAGAGAAGGTGTATGGGAATCCTACTGTGAACCCTAACAGTACAATGTATTTTTTGAAATATCAAACTGTTTTTGAAATTTACTTTTCTACTGATTGTTTCACTGCGTCGCAGATGTATAGGTAAAAACTTTTTAATTTCTTGACGAATTATAAATGTAACCTAACGCCTGGCCTTGTACACAAGAATTTCAAATGGTTAACACGTTCACTGATAAGGACGCACATGTGAACTTGGCACTGAACAATATGAGAAGCGGCCAACGCACAGTGCATTGCGTGCTCCGCACGCCAACTAACTTATTGGAATTATTTTCAATACACAATGCATTGCGTGCTTCGCACGCCAATCCCCGTGTTGGGAGTATTTTCAATACACGAAGCATGCGTTCTTCGCACGAAAATCCCATTGTTGGGGGTATTTAAAATGCACAGTGAATTGAGTTCTACGTACGCCAGCCAACCCCCTTATTGGGAGTATTTTCAATACACAGAGCATTGTGTGCTTCACACGTAAATCTCCTTATTGGAAGTATTTTCAATACACAGTCAATTGCGTGCTTCGCATGCTAACCCGCATATTGGGGGTATTTTAAATACATATTAGATTGCGTGCTTCGCACGCCAATCCCTGTATTGGGAGTATTTTCAATACACAATGTATTTTGTGCTTCGCACGCCAACCCCCTTGTTATGAATATTTTCAATACACAGTGCGTTGCGTGCTTCGCGGGCCAATCCCCGTGTTGGGAGTATTTTCAATACACAATGCATTGCGTGCTTCGCACGCCAATTCCATTGTTGGGAGTATTTCCAATGCACAGTGCATTGATTTCTTCGTACGCCAACCCCCATATTGGGAGTATTTTCAATACACAATGCATTGCGTGCTTCGCAAGCCAATTCCCGTGTTGAGAGTATTTTCAATACACAATGCATTGCGTGCTTCGCAAGCCAACCCCCGTGTTGAGAGTATTTTCAATACACAGTGCATTTCGTGCTTCGAACGCCAACCAGCATATTGAGAGTATTTTCAATACACAGTGCATTTCGTGCTTCGTACGCTATCCCGCATATTGGGAGTATTTTCAATACACAGTGCATTGCGTGCTTCACACGCCAACCGTCGTATTGGAAGTAATTTTAATATACAATGCATTGCGTGCTTCGCACGTAAATCCCCTTATTTTGAGTATTTTCAATACACAGTCCATTGCGTGCTTCGCATGCCAACCCTCATATTGAGGGTATTTTCAATACACAGTGCATTGCGTGCTTGGCACGCCATTCCCCGTATCGGGAGTATTTTCAATACACAATGCATTTTGTGCTTCGCACGCCAACCCCCTTGTTGTGAGTATTTTCAATACACAGTGCGTTGCGTGCTTCGCAGGCCAATCCTATCGTTGGGAGTATTTTCAATACACAGTGCATTGCGTGCTTCGCACGCCAACTCCCGTATTGGGAGTATTTTCAATAAAAAATAAAGTAATTTCTACTCATTTAGGCTATAAATATAAAAAATAAAATTTCAGCTCCCAGCATAGGAAATACGAAATTTGTGTAGCAGTGAACGTGTTAAAGTAATTAAATAGTGAAGGCACAACTAACTGTGAAATTCTTAAAACAAGAAGTTACTTTAAGTAAATACAGCTTGCGGTGAGGACTAAACTTGTCACATTGTCTCCACAGGATTGCAATTATTTAACCAAACAGTTGAAGTAACAGTGAATGTGGGTAGTGTGAGTGTAAATACTTTAACCAAAGTATAAACTCTGAAGATGTCTTGGTCGTACAGTATTCAAACCGCCAGACTATTTAGTTTATGTAGCCAGCTCAATGCGGTATGGAAACAAGGTCCATTTGTTAGTGTAATAACTCGAAACTATCATTAAACTTAATTGCTTCAACCGATATTGGATTAGCTCGTGGCGTTATATTCTTCCTCTCTCTCGCTCTCCAAGCAATGGTGTGGTTTCGTAGTATTTAAGATTACTAGAGTTGCACTTTATGTTACGATACCAACTTCTGTGACTAATCGATATAGTTTTCAATTCATGTTTTACTTAACTTATGTTTTCAGTAAAGCGCAAACTACATCTACATATCAAATACAAGTTTATGTTACGTTAATTTCGAATTCATTTTTGAAAATTTAGGTAGTGTTCACATTCACACAATCAGGTAGTGTTCAGGCGTGTATACAATCTGTTCCACGCAACCAATAAAGGCAACTATTTGCTTGTTTTTTGTTCACATTTTATAGTGAGAGTGCACAATTTTCAATACACAATACATTGCATGCTTCGCAATATTGGGGGTACTTTTAATACACAATGCATTGCGTGCTTCGCACGCCAATCTCATTTTTGGGGGTATTTTCATAGCAAAGTGAGCAAACAGATTACATAAACATTCACTACAATTGCATTAATGAGACACTCTGAAGAACCAGTCATAAAATGTATAAAATTGTGTTTGTTATACTGATGGTTAGAGTGCTCTGCTTCGGGTTTAGAAATTGGACTTTGAATCAATATGTTAATATAATACCAGGGGAAACCCCTGCTTGCTCCACACGCCAACCCCGTTGGAACCTTCTGAACACAAAATAAAGTTATGTTTTCTTTATAATAAAGGTGAAGGATTAATAATAACACCAAAGCTAAGATGGTAAATAATTTTAAATGTTCAAATCAAATTATTTCGTATATTTTATAACAGCAGTTATATCTTATCTTCTAAAGCGAGAGATAATTGTCTATCTGCTAAATGGATCTGGAATCTCCGTCTAAGGATTTTTGATCTTTTGATTTTATATGGGGCTTTTGGCCACGAGAAATCGATTGAAAATGGTCACCAGTCTGGGAAAATTCGTTTTCTACGTCTTTTTATTAAATTAAAAAGTGAAATTTTTCCATTTTAAACAATACAAAGCACAGCTGATGCAAATGTTTTCAATGTCATTACAATAATCATCTGTTTTCTTTTAAACGAAGCACAGCTGATGCAAATGTTTTCAATGCCATTACAATAATCATATTTTTTCTTTTAAACTGTATTTTATTAGAGGTAAGCCTAATGTTGTATCTATTTATAGTTACCATGGCAACGAATACTTCTGCTAAATAAACATACCCTTTATTTAGTTGTTTAATGTTATAGGCCTAACCTAAACGATTTTCACGTAAATTTGCAATAATAGTTATTGAAATCATAGCCCTGCTTATAATCGAGCTTTAGCTCGGTCTCCTGGTACTAAGGTTAAAAGAATCAGCAAGGCTCAGGTCTACATTTTAATAAAAACCTAACCTAAAAGTTAAAAGTACAAACAATTGCTTCAAAGTTTGAAATCAGTTGTCAATGGAGCCAACAGCTGTTTTATCTGTTATTTTATTCGATTGGTTGCTATGGTAATAAATGTAACCATAGCATCGGTTTAGATGTTTTCTAACTAAATTTACAAATATTGAAATAAAAATATAATTAATTCTACACATTTATTGTAACAACATTAAACGTATGAAAACAGCAATACTTGTAAAAAAATATAAAATTATATTAACTTACTTGCTTCGTTCCAAAACCTAACCTAAAAGTTAAAAATACAAATAGTTGCTTTAATGTGTGAAATCAGGTGTTAATGGAAATATTATAGCAAACAGTTGTTTAATCTGTTATTTTATTAAATTCTTTGCTATGGTAATTCATCTGTCTAGGAATAACAGATTTTTCCGACTAAATTTACAAATATTGAAATACAAAATGTTTTTATCAAAGTTAATTATAGCCTATGATACTCAGGGTCAGTGAAGCTTTTTATTAGTAAAACTATTTTTCCAATCGGTTCAGTAGTTCCAGAGATACCCCCTACATAGAAACAAACGAATTTTACCTCTTTATAATATTAGCATAGATATGTAGGTAAAACTGTGATTGGAAGTTTAAAGATTAAATAATTAAACATTAGAATACCACCGAACCACGATTGAATAATTTAGCTTAATGTATGAACCTTTGATAATCTGAACACCCTAACACGTCCAGTGTTTTAAATTTGTTAATCTAAGTTCTACCTAAGTCCACAGTGACTTGAGGTTACGTTGTGTGAACATTGCATGGACATATTATGCCTGTTTCCATGAAAACTTAACTTCTAAATGCAAACACTTTAAACGCCTCTACAATACAATCGCCCCCCCTCACTAGTATACTCTTTCATAACGTGAATGGTTCCTTTCTACTTGGATACCCTACGTTAGCCGTTGCCATGGAGATGATGGTCATAATATTACACTAGCAATTTGTATTAGTCTCAGAGTGAACAATTACTCATTATACTAAAAGGGTTTTGTCAAGTCTAAAATAAATAGTCGGCATTAACCGAAATATGAGCAATAAATACAAGACGACACTCTTAGTAGGGGTAAAGAAAATATGAAAAGGGTCATTTTATTAATTGCTTAAGCTATCACAAAGGTCAAGTTTTTTTTATGAAAACGTAGTCTTCACTATTTTTAAGGTTTAAAATGTATTTAATTGTTTGTTGAGCAAATAATTGTTTGTTTAATATTAAAAGCGTAAGCAGTACTACCTCATTACTATAGCCGAAATAATAGTCACTAGAGAAATAATTTATCGGGAGCTTCCTCTGAATTTTGTTCCTTTTTCCTAGGAATGTACCAAAAATACCTACGAACAGGATTATAGTCAATTTAATGGCCTTTCGAATGATATAGCTCGCAAATTGCAATAGGGCTTATGAGTGGTAGAAATCTTGCAATTTCCTCGCTCTAACTTTGCCATTTTCGGTTGCATCAAATAGACCGCCATTTTTCGTCGAATCGAAAAATAAAAATGTCAGTATCTGGGAAATCCAACAAAAATTGAGCGATTATTAAGCACATTTACTACCACTTATCAAGTTGGGGAAACACATATACTTATATACTCTTCAAATCCTACCCAAAATCGATTAAACGGTCTAACTCCGCCATCTTGAATCGGGTTAAAAAACAAAAAAGTGTATCTGAAGAATCCTACTAGGACCCTTTCACCAGAAAATCAGCAATTGCTAAAGGTTTATATATATATAGATTAATTCAATATATATATGAACTAGGGGAAACCCATGCGTGCTCCGCATGACAACCCCGTTGGAACCTTCTACGCACGTAATCATGTTACGTTTTCTTTGTAATAAAGGTGTAGGATTAATAATAACTCCAACTCTAAGATAATAAATAATTTTAAATGTTTAAATCAAATTATTTCGTATATTTTTATAACAGAAGTTTTAATAAACGTTAAAAGAACCAGCAAAGCTCAGGCCTACACTTTAAAATCTTAACCAAAAAGTTAGAAATACAAAAGTAATTGCTTCAAAGTTTGAAATCAGCTGTTAATGGAAATATTGGAGCAAACAGCTGTTTTATCTGTTATTTTATTCAATTGGTTGCTATGGTGATAAATGAAAATAATGTGTTGGTTCAACACTCTAGGCCTAACCTAAGATTTTTTCCGATAAAATTTACAAATATTGAAATAAAAAATGTTTTTATCAAAATGAATTATAGCCTTTGTTGCGCAGGAATAATGTAGCTTTTTATTAGTAAAACTATGTTTTCAATCAGTAGTTCCAGAGATTACCCCCTACGTACAAACAAAAAATGTTTACCTCTTTATAATGTTAGTATAGATAATGCATTTTGGGTACCGTCTCCAAATGGTCTGAAACGTATAGTCACCTATCCTCCTCCAACCGTTTTCAAGTTGAGTCGAGTGTAATAGCTCTTATTTTCTTCGAAAATTCGGGTAAAAATGTACTTTAACAACTAGCCAAGTACGAGTAAAACCTAGTAGCAAACAAATACAAAATTTGAACCACAAGTTTTGTGCGCACTTTTAAGAATTCCTAATATTATGGTAATGTTTAGTTATACAACGTATTACACAATACTGTATATCCTTTTATAATTGTACTACAATTAATCAATCATGCACAAAGACTGCATTTTATTGACACGAAATGTTATTAAAAAGCTAAATTAAATACGATGGAAAACTAACCTATTTTGTACCGCTAGAATATTAAGGTAAATCAACCTCTGGTAACAAGACAAACATGTCTAGAAACACTTTTCCAAAGTGAGTTTATATTGGAACGAGAATACTCCTAAACGTTTACAGAAGAGTTTTGATGGTGTTTTCAGGATTTATAAATCTATGACTCATGCTTAAACTACTAAAGAAGAAATATTTTAACTTCACAAGAAAATCATATGCTCTAAGCATTCCAGCCCTATTTGTTCAGCCTTTATAGTTATTTTTTTTTTTTCAACAGTGATGAATACATCTATCAGCTACTACTTCATCAAAACCCTGTTGTACGGTGACAATACAAAATTTGTAAGTGTTGGTTACAATAGTTATTTGCGTATAGGGTGACAAAATAAACCTGCACCCGTGAAACACACAAAGTTTTTCCTACAACTACATTTTACTTTCTCACTATACAGAAAGTATAGTGATCGCTAAAAAATCGATGTTGAGATTTTTGTGGGAATATCTGTTTTGGGACCCCTTGAGTAAGAAAAAGTGGTTTGTACAAAATGTATGTCTGTATGTCTGTATGTATGTCTGTATGTAGGCCTATACAAAGCTAAAGCGAAAGCTATTCGACCGATTTTAAACACATTTGCACCAGACATGTCAAGTAGGCCTGTATAGATGCACGAAAAACGGTTTTGAAATATTTTGAAAAACAACCCCCTTTTTGGCAAAAAAACTTTAAAAAATCAGTTATTATTTTTTTTTATAAAAAAACGGATCTAACGATTTTGATAAAATTTGGCTTTTTTGTAGCCTTTAATGTACCATACGCAAAAAAAAAACAAAAAAAAAACAGTATCTTACTAAAAATTCTCGTTTAGCTAAAAATAATAATAACGACTGATTTTTGGGGGTGTTTTGGCCGAAAAGGGCATTGTTTTTCAAAAATGTTCAAACCCTTTTTTCTTGCGTCTATACAGACCTAATTGACGTGTTTGGTGCAAATTTGTTCGAAATCGATCGAATAGTTTTCTCTCTAGATAATAATAATAATATTTATTAGTTAATATCCTACTTTAATAAAAAATCACCTCTCCTACCCCACCCTACAAGTCACAGTGAATCTGTTTGATACAATTTAAATATGTTTGTGAGAAAGTATGCGTCGGTTCCTGGTACCGTTCATAAAATTAGTGTTTTAGTTTTTTTTAAAGATCTGTTTTACACAGGATAGTCCCACAACAATACAAATTTCAAAACAGACTACATCGGCTGTTCCCAAATAGTTGGTAGAAACCCTGAAACGTATACATTTAATTTTGGAAATTCGCTAAACTTACATCAGCGGTTCAGCTGCGTGGTCGAATTGTTAAATATTGTACTTCAGTCGTCTATGTGGTGGTCTTACTTAAATCGTTACAAAAAAGTTAAACTAAATTATTAAAGCAAAACAATAGTTATTAGCAGCGAATTTTCATAGGAAAAATGAGCTATTGCAGTGGCCCTTATGGTAAGACCCAAGGTCAGGAGTAGCAAATGAACACCGATCATGGTCCCCAGAACACGTTTTGGGGTGTCATTAAAAAACGTATATATCTATATATGTATATATGTGTTTGCACGTGTTTTAAGCCCGATTTGGTTCAAATTTGGTGCACATGTCGGTTGTCTACGTCGCTCGGACGAGTTCGTTAGCCAAAAAAAATCCAACAAACGGAAGCATGTTTTTTGATCGGAAGTAACTATTTTTTTAGATTTTTTCTACGAGAATGAATAAGTTTTTGAATTTTTTCTGCAAATATAAATCTAGGATGTTATTCTGCACATTTTCTTTTTTTACGCGACCTTATAGCTCGCTTGGTTCCCCCAAAATAAATCAAAATGTAAAATACCATACAAGTACCCTATTAAAAGCCATGTGGTAGATTCTACCGTGGGGTTGACGTGTGAAGCACGCAAAGCATTGTGTGTTGAAGATACTCCCAAATACGGGGGTTGGCGTGCGAAACACCCAATGCATTGTGTGTTGAAGATCCTCCTAATACGGGGGTTGGCGTGTGAACCATATTGTAGCTATTCAGCACCGTCATGAATAGACCTATTTCCCAAATTGTTGGTTAAAACCCTAAAACATAGGCCTGTAAACTTAATTTTGGAAATTTGCTCAACTCATGTCAGCGGTTCAGCTGCGTGGTCGAAGTATTAAATATTGCACCTCAGTATTAATTTGGTGTTGTTACTTAAATCATTATACAAAAGTTAAACTAAATTATTAAAGCAAAACAATAGGTATTTGTTTATCGAGGGTGCAAAGAAGAGTTTGTCGCACGAGATAAGCCGAGGGCGTTAAATTTTATTGAGGGTGACAAAGTAAACTTTGCACACAACGTTTTTCCTACAGCTACATTTTAAATTAGTGTTTTAATTTTTTTTAAAGATCTGTTTTACATATTTTGGTCCCACAATCAAAATTTTCAAAAAGAAAAAAAAAAAAAATTAGCAGTGCGATAAAGTAAAACAAAGAGGTATAATTACTTGACGCTGAATACATGTAGTTTAGTTTGCGCACTGCTGTAAGTGTGGAAAAACGCACTTTGTTAATTAGCTGTTGGAAAAAATTGTATTATGTGTTTTCCAAGAAACTTACTAAAAAATATTAAAATCAAAGTTTGTTTATACAATTAGTTTTCTCAGAAAATGTATAATTTTTCAATATCGGTTATTTATATTCACATTTGTTGTACGTTACGGACAGCACCGTCACACAGTGATATTTTTCAAGGAAAACAATTCAAATTGTAACCGATACCCTGTCATAATAGCGAATATAATTTTAACAATGTGATAGTGAATAAATTTCCAATATGTTTCCTCGCGACAGGATAATATGCAATAAATTTCCCCGATGTAGGCCTACTTCTCAATATCCCGCAGGATTACATCGTTTACAGCAACAAAAAGGGAAAGAATGGTTGTGCGCAAACTTAGCCAGCAGAATGGACGTTTATTTAATATGATTTTCATATTAATGATATTTCCAAACATCTATATAAACTCATGTAACAGTGTTGTAAATAGACAAATATATAACTCACAAATTGTTTAAAATATTTAGTGTTTAAAGATGTCCATGTTATTTTCAATACTATTTACTGTATATGGTTCAGTATTGGTTTAGGATGGATAATATGTGTACACTATATCAAACATAGATTTAGTCAAGTAATAATTCTTAACCGCACTATATCCAGTAATAATTTCCTGTTTAGGTAAATTTTTAATTAAAAAAAATTTAGTAATAAATGTTATTTTCTAAGGACTGCATCTTATAACATGTAGTTAAAGCTGGGGTTTCCTAGCTCCGCACTTTTTGCGGAGCGCACTGCGTACTGCGCCCAGCGCACTGCGGAACCTACTCAACAACATGTAATTGAACGGGACCGTTTCCCTAGACCCCTCCGTCGTCCGCAGTGCGCTCTGCGCAACTGGACGACTCCTCTGAGAGCAGTCAAAGTGCGGACCGCGGAGCGCTACAGAGCTATTTTTGGTAACTAGCTTTAGTTTTACAAGAGAGTGCTGTAGTTGTATGAATACTATTGATATAATATCTACAATGTCTAATAAGTTTACGGCTAGTGAGGATGAACAGCTTATCTAGCTCGTCGGTGGTCATCCAATACTGTGGATATGGCCGATAAACAGTTTAAAAACAACATGAAGAAGGACCTTGTATGGCAGGAGATTGGCCTTTTGATCAACAAAAGTGGTACGTAATTCTTTTTTGTTCTTTATTTGGGAAGTTGTAACGAAAAGTAGACAGTCAATGTGGTTGGCTGCCTGTATTAAGGCTTGCGTCCCTAAATTAAAAACGGTGAAGTTGGGTACAATTTAAATCCCTAACCTAACCATACCTTCCCTTTTAAGCATATATTTTTGTTATTTTCGTCAAAAAATGAAAACAGTATTTTTTTCTTAAAGTAAAATAGATTGTGGGTGTTGATTGCTTGGTTTTTTGCAATATCTCTTTTTTCAACTGAGTAAAAAATTAATAAAGTTTACTATTTATATCATACGTTTATGAAAACAAAACAACAGTTTTTGAAAATGTATTCGACAATCAACATCTGCATATGACAACTTCAAAATGAAACCAAATTAAAAAAATTATTTCTCGAATTAACGGAAAAAATTACTTATTCTGTAGCATTGCTCTTATGGGAGTCAGATTCAATATGGCGGCCCTTAACCAATCCAAAATCAACGATAAACAGATAGTAAAAGGAATGTATTTATGTAGTAATAATACACTACAGTAAAATCCCGGCTAACCGAACTAAAGGGGGAGAGACGTTTCGGATAACGATTTTTCATCTAACACGGCTATTGAAAGGTTTTGAAAGTCAAACTTATTAAAAAATCTCTTTGTAAGCTACACTTATGTTCTTTATTTAAGTTAAAATTACTTTTTTGGATTACAGTACATCACAATATACTCATTAAATTAACCGCAACAGTTTTCAATAAACGTCCATTTTCGATTTCATTGATACAGTAGCAGCTAATTTACCAGCTAAAGTATCACAACACGCTTCTACTTATTGACCTAATCTAAGACACGATTGAAATAGACACGCAATACCCCAACATTTGTCCACTCATTTTATCCATTATTTTTTTATTTTTTCAATGTTTTTCAGGAATTTTAAATATTTTCGGAATAAAAAGTAGCCTAATACATTCACTGAATAGTGGTATACATGTTAATGAAAGTTTTGTCAAAATGGGTTCAACCGTTCCGGAGATAAGCCTGTCCAAACAAATAGACAGACAGACAAAACATTTGTAAATGTGTGTTTAGGTTTAGGTAATGTGTTAAACCAGAGTTTAGAAAAAGCTTATATTTTGAAATCACAGAGAGACACTTCATTTTATTTACATATCCCGGCGCGAATGCTGCCACTTGGACTATGGGCTACT
Source organism: Philaenus spumarius (assembly GCA_018207615.1). NCBI lineage: Eukaryota > Metazoa > Arthropoda > Insecta > Hemiptera > Aphrophoridae > Philaenus > Philaenus spumarius. The sequence goes on from JAGFPH010000854.1 coordinate 15,669, forward strand.
AACCATACTAAAAACATCAGTATTCCCGTGTTCCAATTTTATGCGATTATCTCTAGAAAAACGAACATAAATAATGTAATTAAATTTAAAATTACTTTTGTAACCCTTTCGAGGACGAGGTGACACCACCAGTTCGTCGAAAGAATAAAGCACATTAGAAAGCGGCGTGGGAAAATATTTTTTGTCTCCACTTACGCCCTTTCCCCACACCCCTCGTCCATCAAGGTCAAGTTTGCCGATATCTGTAATGTTCGTTTACAACGTGATTTTGAAAATATTAAATTTTTTATTTTAAAAACTCATTTACGAGTATTAAAATCCCAGTCACAATTTTGCGTAGCATTAAGTTAGAAGTAAGTGACGAAACGGAATGCGTACACTAAAATTAAAAGTTAAATGTTACACAGTAGTTTGGTAAACTAAAGTAAAAGTGTTGTTTGTACTCTTAACATAAGCGAATACGTTGGTTAATGAATTATTTAATTAACTAAACTGTAGCTACTCACGACAAACATAAATTATGTTGTGCTTGGTGTATGTATAATGTTTATCGCGAGGTAATCCCCACTTAGTAATGTTACCATTTGCTTAACGGCGCAGTGCAAATTAGCTAGAAGCATGTTGCAGTACTGCAGTTAAATAAATATGCAACGTTTACTGCAGTTTAAAGGAAACATACTTTTTCGCAATTCCATTGGTCATACGAAAAATGGATGTAGTTTTTTTTTCACAACATCCATCAAAACGGAGCTACAACTATAGCTTTCCGTTTTATTATTAAAATTTGCAGATCGAAATAATATTTGATCTATACAGGAATAATTCCCACTAAAACAAATTAGTTTATCGCTAGCCAAGTGAATTGTCAACGTTTAACCTAGTATAGTTTGAATTAAAAAAGAATAATGAACGATAAATTCGTCAAAATTAAATAGATTATTTTTAAACCAAATTACAATTAGCATCCGTCTACTTTATTGTGCTAGTGCCATGGTATGTTTGAACCATTGCTTCTAATGTACATTTTCAGTGTGTACTACAATGAGTTTAAAAAATTTCAATATTTTTCATATTTAACGTAGCCTAGTCCTATATATATATGTATTTTTCAATTACTATATTATATTGAACTCATTATTATCGAGTTTCCATAGGAAATACCTTTCTGGTAATGCATGAGGTCGGGAGAAGTAAATGAATACCGATCATGGTCCCCAGAACACTTTTGGGGTGTTATTAGAAATTGTATATAATATACATGCATATAGATGTTCGTACTCTTATTTTAAGTCAGATTTGTTCCAAATTTGGTGCTCACGTTGGCTGTCTACGTCGCGTCACTCGGACGAGTTTGTTAGATAAAAAATCAAACAACCAGAAGCACGAATTTTGACCGAAAGTAACTATTTTTTCAGATTTTTCTTACTAGAATGAAATTTGTTTAGGGTTTTATCGAAAAAATAAATGTAGGATATTATTTTGTACATTTGGTTTTTTACACGACCTTATAGCTCGCTTGGTTCTCCCAAAAACGTTTCGGTTTGACAATGCCTGAATAAAATAGGCGAAACGGTCGTCACCGATTAATAAACAGCGTTTACTGGACTGCGAGCAGTTGTATAAATAAGGTATTTATTTAATTATAAGTGTATTATTAAATGTTCAAATCAAATTATTTTGTAGATGCTATAATAGCAGTTATAATAAAGGTTATAAGATCCAGCAAGACTCAGGTCTACAAACAGTTGCTTCAAAGTGTGAAATCAGGTGTTAATGGAAATATTAGACCAAACAGCTGTTTTATCAGTTATTTTATTCAATTGGTTTCTTTGGTAATTCATCAGTCTAGGCCTAAAATAAGAATTTTTTCCTACCAAATTTACAAATATTTAAATAAAAATATTTTTATCAAAATGAAGTTTTGCCTATGTTGTTCAGGGATAGTGCATGTTTGTATTAGTAAAACTATTTTTTCAATCGGTTCAGTAGTTCCAGATACCCCCTACATACAAACAAACAAACAAATTTTACCTCTTTATAATAATAGCATAGATAAGAATAAATTTTTTGCATTGTAAATGGGTAGGCCTACTTAACAGTTTTTCCACTTATCACAGAAGGCCTCGTGATCAGACTATTTCTTGACTTACATTAAATTAAGCCGGAGTAGGTGCAAATTGCAGTGTCAATGGGAGTACTACAGCATTAAATAAATGCTAATGCTCGACAAAGTGGACATTAAGTATTCATTGAAACGTTAAAGATAATTACAAGAGCTTTCCGTACGATCTAAGTGTTGTATAAACACTAAGGAACTAGTTTCAACGATGATCACTAGGTTCACTTTTGATGCAGTCGTAGAAATCTATATATATTAAAAGATTTTTGCCGTAAACCCATTTCCAATCACCCAGCCTCTCCTAATGGACAGATTTTGATGATTTTTTTTAATGTTTGTCTTTTTACCTGTAGATATGTCATCAAGCATTGTCATTTTTTTTGGAGCATTCGGAGCCATACAAATTCCAATTTTATGAAATTTTTTTCGGTTTTTTGGATTTGTTTTAAAAACTAAAAAAGGAACGCAGGTGGTTGATATCTCATTCGAAAGAGCTAAAAATGAAGAACATTTACAGTACTCTTCTATCTTATATTTTTCCAGTTGTATAAATTCAAAATTTTGAAAATTTTATGACAATGTTTAAACCAAAAAATTTCAGTAGTAGCGAAGAAAATATTTGAAATTAAATTTTCTATCGAGTGGTGTAGTTAGTTTGCGTTTGCGGGTCACCAAAAAATTCAATTTGCATTGTGTATTGCGTCGCCGCCGCGCGCCGTCGCAAGTGTGTTCGTTGGGGGCGTGGCTTCAGTTACGTTGTGAGTTGGCAGGCTTGAACTGGAATTCTAGGTTTGTGTTTCACGCGTATCGTATGCGTTTGCTTTGTAATTATTAAACAATCGATGTTATAATAAATGATGCTTCGTTTTAACGAGTTCGAAATAATTCCTACCGTGGGAGACCTTAAATGTCTATTCCGTGCCTTATCGTTCTGCGTAGGAACGCAAAATTCTTAGGTTAGGCCTAGACTGACGAAACAACACTTAGTTCTTGAATGTATTTACATTCATTACTGAATAAGATAACAGATAATACAGCTGTTTGCTCCAATATTTCCATTAACATCTGATTTAAAACTTTGAAGCAATTATTTTTATTTCTAACTTTTATGTTATTTTTGTATTAAAGTGTATACCCGAGCCTTGCTGGTTCTTTTAACCTTTATTATAACTGCTGTTATAAAAAATACAAAATAACTTGATTTGAACATTCAACATTATTTACCATCTTAGCTTTGGGGTTATTATTAATCCTACAACTTTATTATAAAGAAATTATAACACGATTATGCGTATAGAAGGTTCCAACGGGTTGGCGTGCGGGGCACGCAGGGGTTTCCCCTGGTTATTGTTTGAATTAAGTTTCGAAAAGTAAAAACACAGAACACAATTCTCATGTTTGATTGTCAAACGCGTTTCAACGACAAAGTCGACATCTTCAGTAGCATAAGAGCTACAACTAAATTATAGCTAAGGATAAGTAACACTAAATAAGTATATGGTTTTTATTAATATTATTTAATTCCATTATAAGTCCTACTTCTTGATCACAATAATAATTAATGTATAATTACTTTTATTTTACCTTGCTTTAGTGATCTATGGCGTCCCGTAAGTCGACGACCGCGGTTTCGGCTTCACAGAGTAATTTTCACGTCACACACAATACACATATCACACTATAACAGCTACATTTGTTAAATATCTCCCAATAAATTTACAATAAGTACCGTGGTTAAACGACTTTACAATTAATTAAATAAACGTGGATGCCTCCTCTCTTGTACGTAGTCAAGCTTGGCTAAACTGTTAGTAGTGAGGACCCCAAAACCATTTGCAATGCATGTTTAATTTAATCATGATATTTCGTTAGTTTTAAAGAAAGCTAACAAAGTGGTGATGCTTTTCGGGTGATGAAGGTGGTCATAGTAATAACAAGCCCTACATTCAAGGCCACACTATACTACAGGCCGGAGTGCTGACCTCCACTTCGGACGAAACGTCACAGCAGTCGCCCAACTTCCCGCCTTCAGTTGCACGCTGTGTTGCCACCGTACTAAAGTTATAATTCTTGGTACATGTTTAATAAAACACCACAATGTATTTGAAATGGAAAAAATCTACTTTTTGTTTAAGGGTTCAATGTTATTGTAAATGTAGAAAAAACATTAATTTATTTGTATATTACAATACTTCCTTTTGGTTACAATTATTTTTTTCTAGTACATAATTCTTGTTTTGAGTTGGCAATGACCTTTAATTGTTACTGTTTAATAGAATAAAATGTTGATTGTAATTAGCAATTGGTAAATTTAAATGATATAATAAAATGATTTGAAATTTTCAATATAGAAGTGTCTTATTTTATTTGATAACTAATAAAATAACTTTGAGAACGTTTGATAAACTTTATTAATAACAAATATGTAGGACACAACAATATTTTGAGATTTTAAAACACAATAATTGTGTTATATTGAAGTAATGCTGTATTTTATGTTTTCATCTGAACATAATAGATTATATTTTATACATCCAACAGTTACATAAATTTAGGTTTGTTTTGATACAGGCTTGGTTATACTATCAAAGTTCTTTGTCCAAGATCTTTGATCAAAAATTTAATCAAAGGTTCTCTCTTAGAGAACCTTTGACAAATAAATTTGACGTGTACCAACTTTGATAAAAGATTGCATATTACACTATCAAATATTGCATCAAAGAAATTTGCTGAAAGATCTTTGACAAAGAAATTTGATAGTGTAATACAGGCCATATATTAAAACAACACTGGCAGACTTTTTAACACTTGGAAATGATGTTTAGTCCTTAAAAATGTGCTGTAAATTTACCTCAAAACACTATTTATGGACATCTTTGTGTTCGTCAGTTAATGCAGAATAATAAAATATAAGTTTTTTACACAAAAAATTGGACTAGCGACGTAGGGTGCGGTAGTTTTGAGTGCGCGGCATTGATGCGCCATAAGGCAGCACAGTGCCGGGAGCCTTGAGTTGGACGACTACTGTGACGTCACAATCCGAGCAGTACGGCCTGTAGTATAGTGTGGCCTTGCTACATTCCACCATTCAATTTGAGTTTTCTCTGTTATTTATAACTCAATTATTCAAACCAATATATCATTGGATATGTCTTAAAATGGTCTAAACATTTTTTATCTTTAAATTTGTTGGTCAATTGTATAGTTTTAACGATATTTAACATTGAACATTTTAAACTTCCGCCATTTTGAAACATATTTTTGCAGGAAAACAATTTCTTTAAGTAAAATTTACCCTATTTAGTTGAATATTCAAACCCAGTTTCATGATTATATCTTAAACAGTATCTGAGATATTAAGGTATTTATAAAAATCACATACAGATGGACATACAGACAACAGATCGAGATAGGGCTCATGATATAGTATTATTTGCTTGTTTTTAGCTGACAAATAACCCCGTAAAGTTTCAGACAGTCGAATCTGGACACCCTGTATTAACAAATAAATATCTTTTATATAACAATAGTGTTAATATTACCAGTAAACTTTGGATCTGAAGGAACAACTTCTCGCAATCTTGGGCGCAAAAATATCCTTTCCATTGCTTGTAGAAAATACGCGTCTTAAGAAGATAGAGTCTAAATAATTCCTAATTATAACACTGAAACTGTTCATACACAAGAAATAATTCCAATGCCTGTTGATTGAAGCGAATATTAAGCCGTTGAAACAGCTCTGGTCACGCCCGCGTCTGACCTCATCAAACATGTGGCTCTCTCGCCACGAGTCTTTGTATATTTAGGCTTGTTTACGCATTGGTAACCAAGACAACAAACTACAGTCCCCTATTATTAGGGTTAACGCCATGAATTTCCTGTGCTCGAACAATAGGTTGAATAACAATCTTGTTTCGTGAAGGAGTCATGAATAATAACAACAACAAAAGTAATAATAATTAACTCTTATTAATTAACACCATAACTAATATAAAAATGACCGGCATGAGCATAAATAATATTACCTCTATTTACACCCGAGTGTACGAGTGAACGTACGTACGTGAGTAACTTATAATATAACAGCTGCTTTCACCCATCATCTGTAATACCTAAACAAACCCAGTGTAGATTACAGTTTGGGGTTATGTTTACAACTTTAATCGTTATAATTTCTTTGGAGTTGATTTTTTTTTAAATATGAGTTAAATAAAGTGTATATAAATAAAACCTTTTATCATCAATATTTTCTTAAATAAAATATAATTACAACTTACCGTCGTCAATAGTCAATTGTCGTATAAATTCTTCAAACGACGGCCGTTTCGGCTTATTCTGCCATTTTCAAGTTAAAATTTGTTGGATGAATTAATCCGTTGTCACACATCATATACACATTTACACACAAACATTCAGAATAAATTATAAAAAACAGACAAAAAAATTTACTATTAAGAAATCACATGTCTCGTGGGCCCACTGTCTCGCACTGTACTGATGTCATCAAAGTTCACTGGGTTTCAATTTTCAATAGATTTCAAATTGAAAATGGCAGAATAAGCCGAAACGGCCGTCGTTTGAAGAATTTATACGACAATTGACTATTGACGACGGTAAGTTGTAATTATATTTTATATATAACAATAGTCGGAATGGCGATAAGCATAATAAGTAATATTTTCTTGTTTATACAAATTTAAAGAAGAGATACCTATTCGCTTAACTTCGGAAACATTCGTACATCTTCATGTAGTATAAACATGTTCGATTATTAATTTCTTCACTATAATATTAATAACTTCTAAATCATTTGATCTATTAATATGATATAAAAAGCTATTAAAATACAGTATTTTTATCTTTCTCTAAATATTCGGAACTTAGACTATGTAATTAATGTTTAACAAATAGGCATACAGTTTCATAATTCTTATTATTGTACACATTTACCAAGTTCATAGTTTTAGATAGTTTTAGATTAAGTATTCCTTAATGCTGTTTTTAAATCGTTTGTTTTTTAAATGATGTATTTCTGGTGTGTAAATTAATCAGCCTGTGATTTTTCACGGGGGTTTACTAGTTTTTTTATTAATATTTGTTAATGAAAGTTACTTTTATTTTGTATTTTTTTAACCAATGAACTAATGTACGCTGTAATACGTTATAAGGTTTGCTTTGAGGTTATAAATTGTATATAAACACACCCTTTTATCATCAATATATTCGTTTATCCAAATTTAAAGACGAGATACTGTACCTATTCGTTTAGCTTCGGAAACATTCGTACATCTTCGTATAACACATAAACATATTCGATTATTAACTTCTTCACTATAATATTAATAACTTTTACATCATTTGACCTATCAATATGAAATTAAAATCCATTAAAAGATAATATTTTCATCTTTATTTAAATTTATAATAACGTATATAAATACAACTTTTTAACAATAACAAATAGCCCTACATTCCCCGTAAGCATAGTTTGGTAGGCCTAGATAAAGTCTGTTGTTTTTAAATAATATTTTTTT
>JAGFPH010000854.1:23421-56836 GCA_018207615.1 Philaenus spumarius
TCTTTGTGCATGATTGATTAATTGTAGTACAATTATAAAAGGATATATTGTGTAATAAGTTGTATAACTAAACATTACCATAATATTAGGAATTCTCAAAAGTGCGCACAAAACTTGTGGCTGAAATTTTGTATTTGTTTGCTACTAGGTTTTACTCGTACTTGGCTAGTTCTTAATGTACATTTTTACCCGAATTTTCGAAGAAAATAAGAGCTATTACACTCGACCCAACTTGAAAACGATTGGTCGGAGGAGGATAGGTGACTATACGTTTCAGACCATTTGGAGACGGTACCCAAAATGCATTATCTATACTAACATTATAAAGAGGTAAAATTTGTTTGTTTGTACGTAGGGGGTTATCTCTGGAACTACTGAACCGATTGAAAACATAGTTTTACTAATAAAAAGCCACACTATTCCTGAGCAACAAAGGCTATAATTCATTTTGATAAAAACATTTTTTATTTAAATATTTGTAAATTTTATCGAAAAAAATCTTAGGTTAGGCCTAGAGTGTTGAACCAACACATTATTTACATTTATTACCATAGCAACCAATTGAATAAAATAACAGATAAAACAGCTGTTTGCTTCAATATTTCCATTAACAGCTGATTTCAAACTTTGAAGCAATTACTTTTGTATTCTAACTTTAGGTTAGGATTTTAAAGTGTAGACCTGAGCTTTGCTGGTTCTTTTAACGTTTATTAAAACTGCTGTTATAAAAATATACGAAATAATTTGATTTAAACATTTAAAATTATTTATTATCTTAGAGTTGGGGTTATTATTAATGCTACACCTTTATTACAAAAAAAACGTAACATGATTACGTGTGTAGAAGATTCCAACGGGGTTGGCATGCGGAGCACGCATGGGTTTCCCCTAGTTCATATATATATTAAATTAATCTATGTATATAAGCCTTTAGCAATTGCTGATTTTCTGATGAAAGGGTCCTAGTAGGATTCTTCAGATACACTTTTTTGTTTTTTAACCCGATTCAAGATGGCGGAGTTAGACAGTTTAATCGATTTTGGGTAGGATTTGAAGATGTATATAAGTATATGTTTTTCCCCAACTTGATAAGTGGTAGTAAATGTGCTTCAAAATCGCTCAATTTTCGTAGGAGTTTCCAGATACTGACTTTTTTATTTTTCGATTCGACGAAAAATGGCGGTCTATTTGATGCAACCGAAAATGGCAAAGTTAGAGCGAGGAAATTGCAAGATTTCTCCCACTCATAAGCCCGATTGCAATTTGCGAGCTACATCATTCGAAAGGCAATTAAATTGACTATAATCCTGTTCGTAGGTATTTTTGGTACAGTCCTAGGAAAAAGGAGAGGAAGCTCCCGATAAATTATTTCTCTAGTGAGTATTATTTCGGCTATAGTAATGAGGTAGTACTGCTTACGCTTTTAATATTAAAAAAACAATTATTTGCTCAACAAACAATTAAGGGTCAGCTCTAGTAAAACAGAAAGCAACCTGCGACTCCAGCGTAGCGGCGGTAGGTTACGCGGACATTGCTCATCCTAAATTCATTTAAAACCCGAAATTGTTCAAATAGCGTTTTCAAAAAAATACCAAACTCTTGGGGACAAAATTCTTCATCCGAATGGCTTGATAATGTTTCGCTATAATTAATAGTTACATCGTAAAAAAATATTTAAAGTCACCCTATAGCGGCGGTAGGTTACACGGACATTGCTCAGCCTAAATCCATTTAAAACCCGCAATTGTTCAAATAGCGTTTTCAAAAAAATACCAAACTCTTGGGGACGAAATTCTTCATGCAAATGGCTTGGTACTTTTTCGCTATAACTAATAGTGACAACATAAAAAATTATTAAAAATTAATTTTTTAAATTGTTAATAAATATTAAACAAAACGTTTTTCTTAATTTTGGAAAAGCCATTTGCATGCGTATTGGCCATAGCTTTAAAATGACATGTCGTTCATAATTATCCGATCAAAAATAAAGGAAAAATATGGATTTTAATTTAACATTGGTCTTATGGAGTGTCAACCAACATGGCCGACAGCTAGAGCGACCCTTAAATACATTTTAAACCTTAAAAATAGTGAAGACTACGTTTTCATAACAAAAACTTGACCTTTGTGATAGCTTAAGCAATTAATAAAAAGACCCTTTTCATGTTTTCTTTACCCCTACTAAGAGTGTCGTCTTTTATTTATTGCTCATATTTCGGTTAATGCCGGCTATTTATTTTAGACTTGACAAAACCCTTTTAGTATAATGAGTAATTGTTCACTCTGAGACTAATACAAATTGCTAGTGTAATATTATGACCATCATCTCCATGGCAACGGCTAACGTAGGGTATCCAAGTAGAAAGGAACCATTCACGTTATGAAAGAGTATACTAGTGAGGGGGGCGTTTAAATTGTTTGCATTTAGAAGTTAAGTTTTCATGGAAACAGGCATAATATGTCCATGCAATGTTCACACAACGTAACCTCAAGTCACTGTGGACTTACGCGCTTTTAGGTAGAAATTTAAAATACTGGACGTGTTAGGGTGTTCAGATTATCAAAGGTTCATACATTAAGCTAAATTATTCAATCGTGGTTCGGTGGTATTCTAATGTTTAATTATTTAATCTTTAAACTTCCAATCACAGTTTTACCTACACATCTATGCTAATATTATAAAGAGGTAAAATTCGTTTGTTTGTTTCTATGTAGGGGGTATCTCTGGAACTACTGAACCATTGAAAAAATAATTTTACTAATAAAAAGCTTCACTGTCCCTGAGTATCATAGGCTATAATTAACTTTGATAAAAACATTTTGTATTTTAATATTTGTAAATTTAGTCGGAAAAATCTGTTATTCCTAGACAGATGAATTACCATAGCAAATAATTTAATAAAATAACAGAATAAACAACTGTTTGCTATAATATTTCCATTAACACCTGATTTCACACATTAAAGCAAATATTTGTATTTTTAACTTTTAGGTTAGGTTTTGGAACGAAGCAGGTAAGTTAATATAATTTTATATTTTGTTACAAGTATTACTGTTTTCATACGTTTAATGTTGTTACAATAAATGTGTAGAATTAATTATATTTTTATTTCAATATATTTTTAAATTTAGTTAGAAAAACATCTAGACCGATGCTATGGTTACATTTATTACCATAGCAACCAATCGAATAAAATAACAGATAAAACAGCTGTTGGCTCCATTGACAACTGATTTCTAACTTTGAAGCAATTGTTTGTACTTTTAACTTTTAGGTTAGGTTTTTATTAAAATGTAGACCTGAGCCTTGCTGGTTCTTTTATACTTATTATAACTGCTGTTATAAAATATACGAAATAATTTGATTTGAACATTTAAAATTATTTACCATCTTAGCTTTGGTGTTATTATTAATCCTTCACCTTTATTATTAAGAAAACATAACTTTATTGTGTGTTCATAAGGTTCCAACGGGGTTGGCGTGTGGAGCACGCAGGGGTTTCCCCTGGTATTAAATTAACATATTGATTCAAAGTCCAATTTCTAAACCCGAAACAGAGCACTCTAAGCATCAGTATAACAAACACAATTTTATACATTTTATGACTGGTTCTTCAGAGTGTCTCATTAATGCAATTATTGTAGTGAATGTTTATGTAATCTGTTTGCTCACTTTGCTATGTGGTTTGCTCTTTACTGACAACATAAGTTATGTTGGCTTAAAATTGGAGTGCGAAGCATGCAATGCATTGTGTATTGAAAATACTCCCAATACAGGGGTTGCCGTGCGAAGCATGCAATGCATTGAGTATTGAAAATACCCCCAACAATGAGATTGGCATGCGAAACACGCAATGCATTGTGTATTAAAAGTACCTCCAATATTGGGGTTGGCGTGGGAAGCATGCAATGTATTGTGTACTGAAAATTGTGCACTCTCACTACAAAATGTGAACAAAAAACAAGCAAATAGTTGCCTTTATTGGTTGCGTGGAACAGATTGTATACAACTGATTGTGTAAATGTTAACACTACCTAAATTTTCAAAAATTAATTCGAAATTAACGTAACATAAACTTGTATTTGATATGTAGATGTAATTTGCGCTTTACTGAAAACATAAGTTAAGTAAAACATGAATTGATAACTATATCGATTAGTCATAGAAGTTGGTATCGTAACATAAAGTGCAACTCTAGTAATCTTAAGTACTACGAAACCACACCGTTGCTTGGAGAGCGAGAGAGAGGAAGAATATAACGCCACGAGCTAATCCAATATCGGTTGAAGCAATTAAGTTTAATGATAGTTTCGAGTTATTACACTAACAAATGGACCTTGTTTCCATACCGCATTGAGCTGGCTACATAAACTAAATAGTCTGGCAGTTTGAATACTGTACGACCAAGACATCTTCTGAGTTTATACTTTGGTTAAAGTATTTACACTTACACTACCCACATTCACTGTTACTTCAACTGTTTGGTTAAATAATTGCAATCCTGTGGAGACAATGTGACAAGTTTAGTCCTCACCGCAAGCTGTATTTACTTAAAGTAACTTCTTGTTTTAACAATTACACAGTTAGTTGTGCCTTCACTATTTGATTACTTTAACAAGTTCACTGCTACGCAAATTTCGTATTTCCTATGCTGGGAGCTGAAATTTTATTTTTTATATTTATAGCCTAAATAAGTAGAAACTACATTATTTTTTATTTTTTAACCGTTCTACGTAATAATCACTAATATTTGAAAGCGGACGCACATGTGCTTCCATAGCACATAGACTTAAAATTGGCCTGCGAAGACGCAATGCTCTGTGTATTGAAAATACTCCCAATTTGGGGGCTGGCGTGCGAAGCACGCAATGCGTTGTGGATTGAAAATACTTCCAAAACGGAATTTGACGTGCGAAGCACGCAATGCACTTTGTATTGAAAATACTCCCAATACAGAGATTGGCTTGCAAATCATACAATGCACTTTGTATTGAAAATACTCCCAATACGGAGATTGGCGTGCAAATCATACAATGCACTTTGTATTGAAAATACTCCCAACACGGGAGTTGGCGTGCGAAGCACGCAATGCAGTGAGTATTGAAAATACTCCCAATGCGAGGTTGGCGTGCGAAGCACGCAATGCACTTTCTATTGAAAATACTCCCAACGATAGGATTGGCCTGCGAAGCACGCAACGCACTGTGTATTGAAAATACTCACAACAAGGGGGTTGGCGTGCGAAGCACAAAATGCATTGTGTATTGAAAATACTCCCGATACGTGGAATGGCGTGCCAAGCACGCAATGGACTGTGTATTGAAAATACTCAAAATAAGGGGATTTACGTGCGAAGCACGCAATGCATTGTATATTAAAATTTCTTCCAATACGACGGTTGGCGTGTGAAGCTCGCAATGCACTGTGTATTGAAAATACTCCCAATATGCGGGAAAGCGTGCGAAGCACGAAATGCACTGTGTATTGAAAATACTCTCAATATGCTGGTTGGCGTTCGAAGCACGAAATGCACTGTATATTGAAAATACTCTCAACACGTGGGTTGGCTTGCGAAGCATGCAATGCATTGTGTATTGAAAATACTCTCAATACGGGGGTTGCTTGCGAAGCATGCAATGCATTGTGTATTGAAAATACTCTCAATACGGGAATTGGCTTGCGAAGCACGCAATGCATTGTGTATTGAAAATACTCCCAATATGGGGGTTGGCGTACGAAGAAATCAATGCACTGTGCATTGAAAATACTCCCAACAATGGAATTGGCGTGCGAAGCACGCAATGCATTGTGTATTGAAAATACTCCCAACACGGGGATTGGCCCGCGAAGCACGCAACGCACTGTGTATTGAAAATATTCATAACAAGGGGATTGGCGTGCGAAGCACAAAATACATTGTGTATTGAAAATACTCCCAATACATGGATTGGCGTGCGAAGCACGCAATCAAATATGTATTTAAAATACCCCCAATATGCGGGTTAGCATGCGAAGCACGCAATTGACTGTGTATTGAAAATACTTCCAATAAGGGGATTTACGTGTGAAGTACACAATTCTCTGTGTATTGAAAATACTCCCAATAAGGGGGTGGCTGGCGTACGTAGAACTCAATTCACTGTGCATTGGAAATACCACCAGCAATGGGATTTTCGTGCAAAGAACGCATGCTTCGTGTATTGAAAATACTCCCAACACGGGGATTGGCGTGCGAAGCACGCAATGCATTGTGTGTTGAAAATAATTCCAATAAGTTAGTTGGCGTGCGGAGCACGCAATGCACTGTGCGTCGGCCGGTTCTCATATTGTTTAGTGCCAAGTTCACATGTGCGTGCTTATCAGTGAACGTGTTAACCATTTGAAATTCTTGTGTACAAGTCCAGGCGTTAGGTTACATTTATAATTCGTCAAGAAATTAAAAAGTTTTTACCTATACATCTGCGACCCAGTGAAACAATCAGTAGAAAAGTAAATTTCAAAAACAGTTTGATATTTCAAAAAATACATTGTACTGTTAGGGTTCACAGTAGGATTCCCATACACCTTCTTTTAGGGTTGAAGTGAATTAGATCTACGAAGGTTCAGGTGGTATAAAGCCAGAAGCTAATACCATCTACTTTACAATCTTTATTATTATTTTATCCTCGAGTGGTTCAGTGGTTATTTGATACTACTTTTACAGTGAGGTTCATTTGTAGATAATAAGATCTTATAAGTCTAAAAAACTTTACAATACTAAAGAACATATATTGACCCTAATTACTACAAAGGGGAAATCTATAATTGTGTCAGGCTCTTATCAATTATGTCCTAAGACGAAACACTCAAAATAGCTATGTCATGTAACGCAATAACTCGAATGGGCTTCTACTTTAATAACAACCAATAAACAAATGCTTTATGAATGAATATCAACAATCTGCTCAACCTTTCTACCAATGCTTCACCCACCAAGTAAGTATGCTTTAGTGGCACTCTCTTATCGAAAGGTCAGTAGGACCCTTTTATAGCTCACTGGGTTAGCACAACTAAGCCTCTTGCTTCCGTCAGCCACTACACCACATCTCGCAGTTTTACCAACATTACTCTACTTTCTGTGTTCCCGTCTTTGGGGCTTGTAAGTCTTAAACTAATCTCTACTATTATAATAATTATATATGACTAACCCTACACTACTAATCCCAAAAGTACCATAAAGAGCGATATTAATCAAATACCAATTTCAAAATACTTATGCTACAGTGTTTTACTTCGTTTTATATTACTTTCAAGTGTTAGGTGTATTATTGCGATTCTATTTGGTTAAATAATGTCAACCCTGTGGATTCATTGTGACAAGTACAGCCCTTGCCACAACAAAGTTATATTTACCTCGTGGTGTTACTCCACTGTGTTTAGCAATTTCATTGTTGTGGTTTCATTGTTGTGCCATTTACTTTAACATTGTCGGTTTTTATGTAATTATGAGTGCAATTTTAGTTCAATTATTTGATAATATTACCTATTCAAATAAATGTTTAAATATATTTAATAATAATAAGACTATGATATTAATTATAAGTATGGAAAGTTTAAAACTGTATTTTTTTTAGCTTCAGGTTTTGACGAAACAGCTTTTCTATATTTACCTTTCTAAAGGACGTTCACTTTCTTTTTTAGAAGTAACTTTTAAAAAGGAACTCCCGACAAAAATGTACACGCATGCTATAAAAATTATTAGTTCCAGTCTTTGGTGTATACACTTTGAAACAGCTCTTAGGAAACACGAATATCTTTGGAAAACATTAGTACTCATCTGAAATACCACCTTCCCGTAGTGTCAAATCTTATTTTATAAATAGCATTAACGGTTTCGGTCAGAACGTATCTTCAAAGCAGAATAACTTTACTGAACAAACCATTGTTAGTTTTCATTATGTTTTTAGAAATATAAAAACCAAAAGAATATACAGAAAAATAAACCCATATGGACCAAAAGGAGTGTTTACAATTGAGTCATTTAAACAATTTTAAAATGTGTATAAAGTAATTGTAATAAAAACGCTGATTAAAGAACACATAAATATAAAATGAGTGTCATTAAATGGTCCTCTCGAGCTGAGAATGAATAATAAAACAAATATATATCTAATAATCCATTAAAGTTATCTTACTTAGTACTACTTCCCTTCACCGGTAGTTGAGGAGCGTGGTAGCTCATTGGATAAGATGGCGTTTCAATACACTATAGTTCGTGTTTTCGTGCGTTTACATTCAGCTATTGTTGTTTGCATTTCCCTTGCAATGCCCTCTATGCCCCTCGTTCAATAATTATGTAGACATAAATTGAGGACGAACAAAGTTACTCAAGGTCGATTGTTGTGTTGAAAAATAAGTTTAGTATCAATGTTCACTAATTATAACAGGGGTGAAATAACTTTCAGTAAACTCCAATAGAAAAAGGGAGACTCGAACCTACACATATGCAAAAACAGCACTGTCAAATAAGCAATCGCCACTCCGTTTATTAGACGAAAAAACATGTAATTAGGCCTACTGTTCACCCGAAGTCTTGTGGTCTGCGGAATGGAATTATAAATTACTAAATTTTACTAATTTTAGATACAATACTTCTTGGACAACAATAACTAATAGTAAGTTTTATGTTTCAATATACAGAATTTCAAAAAGTATTAATTTACGTATTTACTATGGGCACTGCACCTTTCGGTGTCATATGGTAATGGCAATGCAAATATATTATTGTATATTGTGTTATTTTTACGGAAATGATTATTGATTAGGACAGAAGCGCTTGGATATAAGTTGAGTGGTGGGGGTAGTCGTGAACTGTACACAATGTAAGACAGAGGTCGAAATATACACACACTATCCCCAAAATTTGTCCACAAAATCCCTAATTTTGTTAATAATTTTTGAATTTTTCTACAGGAACTTTAAATATTTTCAGAATAAAAAGTAGCCTAAAATATTCTCTGGAAAGTCCTCTACATTTTAATGAACGTTTTGTCAAAATCGGTTCAGCCATTCCGGAGATTAGCCCGGACAAACAGACAGACAGAAAAACAAAAATGAAATGTTCTAATGTTTGTTTATTTTTTGGTAACGTGTGAGTAACCTATGAGCTTAGAAAAAAACTTATATTTTAAAATCACAGACAGATACTTCAATTTTATTTATATGTATAGACTAGCTGACCCGTACGGCGTTGGCCGTGGTGGTTGGTATTTTCAGTCTTTTTAACGTAATTGTATTCTTTTAAAGTGTTCAGCCAGTGAGTGGTATTTTGCTTATATATATATATAGAGATCTTAAATAATAAAAGCACTATTGCCATAATAATAAAAGATCTGAAATTATGATCTTAGTAACTTTGATCCCCCCAAACCCCTCCTAAAATTTCGAAATTTTTCATACCCTTTCTTAGTGAGCACCTATGGCCCTAGAGGAAGCTACATACCAAATTTCATTCCAATCCGTTCGGTAGTTTTGAAGAAATCGTGATTTAATAAATTTGATCCCCCCAAACCCCGCCTAAAATTTTGAATTTTTTGAAACCCTTTCTTAGAGAGCGCCTATGGCCCTAGAGGAAGCTACACATACCAAATTTCATTCCAATCTGTTCGGTAATTTTGGAGAAATCGTGATTTAGTCATTTTTACCCCCCAAAGCCCCCTAAAATTTCCAATTTTTTAAAACCCTTTTTTAGTGAACACTTATGGTTCTAGAGGAAGCTACATACCTAATTGCATTTTAATCCGTTCGGTAGTTTTGGAGAAATCGTGATGAGTGAGTGGTATTTCGCTTTTATATATATATACAAGCAGTTAGCATACAATATAGGCAACGTTTTCCTTAAACAAGGGTATCCCACAGCGTTCAAAACCAAGAACAATTTACAGAGTATTATTAATTCAAACAAATTGATAGGTGACAAATTTGACAGCACGGGCATTTACGAAGTCTCTTGCACTGATTGCCTAATGAAATACATTGGACAAACGGATAGATCCTTTAGAAAGAGGTTCAAAGAACATATCCCGACACCCAAACAAATGCTACGTCAAAGAAAGTTGAATCGAAATTCACCGAACATCTCATTCTAAACAACCATAAATATACAACGATCGATGACAACTTGAAAATACACCACCACTGTAAAAAAGGAAAATTTATGAATGCACTTGAACAATACGAGATATATAAAATGTTCAAAACTAATCCAGATACAATACTTAACGAAAAAGTACATTTCGAATTGAACTCATTATATGATACCATAATAGGAGAAACACAATAGACCGTACCGTTCCCCTCTCTTACTTTTCCTAATCACAAACCAGTTCCTACATTTCTATAAGATACATAGATTGTAACCAAATCTAACCATATCCTCATACGAATAGTAAGAATAGATACCTACTTCTTACCGCAATTTCGTAGGAAAACATAAAAGCTTTTTCTGCTATTAAAAAACTTGGACCAGTACGAGCGTTAAAAAGTTTAATCCGAAGAAAAGAAAACAAACATGTTCCAGTAGCTCCCATTTTGAAGTAAAAGTTGGAAATTGCACTTTACAATTCCTCGGGATTTTAAACTTAGTTGTCCAACTTTAAATACGTTACTTGCATTATAAGCGGGAGAAAGACAAACTTTACGTCTTTCCATATTTAGTTTGGCAAGTTGAAGGCATAATGTAAAAGTTATTCGAATACGCGGTATCGAATCAATTGGCTAAACTGGGTTTGTAGACTGAACTTTTAATTAAAAGTTATTGAGCACTACAGTCAACATTCATTAACACGTTCACTGCTGAGTACGCAATGTGAGCTTGACACTGAACACTATGAGAAGCGGCCGACGCACAGTGCATTGTACGCCAACCCCCGTATTGGGATTATTTTTAATACACAGTGAATTGCGTGCTTTGCACGCCAACCACCGTATTGAATGTATTTTAAATACAGGGTGCATTGCGTGCTTCGCACGTCAACCCCAGTATTGGGAGTATTTTCAATACACAAAGCATTGTGTGCTTTGCACGCCAAACACCGTATTGAAAGTATTTTACATACACAGTGCATTGCGTGCTTCGCACGCCAACCCCCGTACTGGGAGTATTTTCAATACACAAATCATTGCGTGCTTCGCACGCCAATCCCCGTATTAATAGTATTTTAAATACAGAGTGCATTGCGTGCATCGCACGCCAACCCCCGTCCTGGGAGTATTTTCAATACACAGTGCATTGCGTGCTTCGCAAGCCAATCCCCGTATTGGGAGTATTTTCAATACAAAGTGCATTGCGTGCTTCGCACATCAAATACTGTTTTGGAAGTATTTTCAATACACAACGCATTGCGTGCTTCGCACGCCAACCCCCGAAATGGGAGTATTTTCAATACACAGAGCATTGCGTCTTCGCAGGCCAATTTTAAGTCTATGTGCTATGGAAGCACATGTTCGTCCGCTTTCAAATATTAGTGATTATTACGTAGAACGGTTAAAAAATAAAAAATAATGTAGTTTCTTCTCATTTAGACTATAAATATAAAAAATAAAAGGTCAGCTCCTAGCATAGGAAATACGAAATTTGCGTAGGGGTGAAAGGGTTAGGGTTTTGGAAAAACTATTATTGTGCATATAATCGTTGTAATGAACGCAAGCAATCCAATTGAAGAGTTAGTAACGATTGATATAGTGTATTAATAAAGTTAATCCCCCTCCTTTGAATAAACGTGAATAGTAATTAATTATTTAAGATGGTCTGCTCAAATTATTATTGGGATCTTTATTCCTAAAGTTATTTCTACTTGAACAGAATAAATATGATTCAACAGAATTAGAATTTCCGTCGAGAGTTCTTGTTTGTATTTCACAGCCGAGTAGGTCCTTTATTTCCAAATTGTATGTTACAATCTAAAGAGGTAATTTTAATAAAACCGAACATCTAACTTAATAAACATTATTGTACTATAATACCATCTCTATATATATATAAAAGCGAAATACCAAAACTCCTCTAGGGATATAGGCGCTCGATGAGAAAGGGTTTAAAAAAATTCGAAATTTTAGGAGGGTTTGGGGGGATCAAAGTTATTAAATCACGATTTCTTCAAAACTACCTAACGGATTGGAATGAAATTTGGTATGTAGCATCCTCTAGAGCCATAGGTGCTCACTAAGAAAGGGTATGTAAAATTTCGAAATTTTAGGAGGGGTTTGGGGGGATCAAATTTACTAAAATCATAATTTCAAATCTTTTATTATTGTGACAATAGAGCTTTTATTATTTAAGATCTATATATATAAAAGCCAAATACCAATCACTGACTGAACACTTAAAAATAATACAATTACGTTAAAAAGACTGAAAATACCAACCACCACGGGCAACGCCGTACGGGTCTGCTAGTAGTGTATATTGTAGTAAAATAAAGAAAGAATTCTACGAAATATATCGTTTGCCTTTTACCCAAAATAGGCTTCTTAAAATACAGGTTGTCCAACTTCGACTGTCGGCAACTTTACACGGTTATTTGTCAGCAAAAAACAAGCAAATAGTACGATATAAGGTGTGCCCTATCTCGCACTGTTTTCTGTCCGTCCGTCCGTATGTGATTTTTACAAATACATTAATATCTCGGAAGCAGTTTAAGATGTAATCATGAAACTTGGTATGAATGTTCATCTAAATAGGTTACATTTTACATAACAATTTGTTTTCCTGCAACAATACATTTGAAAATGGCGTCAGTTGAAGATTTAAATACCTAGAAAACTGTACATGTTACGAAAAAATTCAATAACACCAAATTTTTAGACTATTTTAAAACAAATCCAACGATATATAAGTCTTAATAATAGAGTAGTAAATAAAGGAGATAACTCAAATTTAGTTGTCGAATGTAGTTCTTTTTATCACCTTCAGCAACCAAATATCCTATTTTGGGGAGACTGTTTTTGTCCTAGGGCCATTTTTACTAACCTACCTGATACCTTTTAGACCGAAGTATTACGTTCAGAGCACGGCAACAGATTGAGCCTTTCTGACTCCCCACCATGCGAATCAACTCCGAGTCTACTGCGCACCTCAAGGCCATGGGTCTTGCTAGACCTTCTCTACAGTAAAGACCACGAAAGAATACCGTGATACCGTGAATACCGAAAGGACGGGCTTGTGTACGCCGAGACCTTGAACGCTCCAATCGCCTTAGTGCGACGTTGTCACGTTCTACTCTCGCTTCTAACTGAAAGTGGCTGTCTGAACGCATTTATAATTATTCTTCAAACTGTGCGCTCAAGCCTCGAGCGGTAAATACCAGGAGTGTTCGAGACTAGTAGATATGGCAACGCTGCGCGCCCATCCTATTGGCCGCATATTTTAAGTCCGATTTGGTACACATGTTGGTTGTCTACGTCGCTCGGACGACTTCGTTAGCCAAACCAACAATCCGAAGTACGTTTTTTGACCAGAAGTAACTATTTTTTTAGATTTTTCCTACGAGAATGAATTTTTTTTTGTTTCTTCTACAAATATAGGCTAAATGTAGCATGTTATTCTGCACATTTTGTTTTTACGCGACCTTATAGCTAGCTTGGTTCCCCCAAAATCGATCAAAACGTAAAATACCATAGAAGTACCCGGTTCAAAGCCATGTGGTGGATTCCACCGTAGGGTTGGCGTGCGAAGCACGCAATGTATTGCGTATTGAAGATACTCTCAATACGGGGGTTGGCGTGCGAACCATTTTGCAGCTATTCAGCACCGTCGTGAATAGACCTATTTCCCAAATTGTTGGTTGAAACCTAAAACATAGGCCTATAAACTTAATTTTGGAAATTTTCTCAACTCACGTCAGCGGTTTAGCTGCGTGGTCGAATTATTAAAATCTGTACTTGTTACTTCAGTTATATTACCAAAAGAAAATGTTTGGTATTTGTAGTTTTCATCTAAAGTACTTACCTAGATGAAAGTGCTTACTTTACAAGATGGAATGTTTCCTTCTTGTAAAGTAAGCCAAATTAAGGAAGCTGCAACACACCCAGACACATATGAATTAGCTATTTATAGTAGTACTCTACGAATTCTAATAAATATGCATATACATATTATTTAATCGCTTTATGCACCTTTATTGTCATCTGTCAACATAACAAATCTGCAATAAACAGTTTCTAGTTACCTAGCAACGGTAACTTACCAGCACGCTCAGTGCAGCTAGTCGTCTAAGACTGTTTTAAAATATATATTCTTATTTGGCTTTAGTGAAGGATTTGGAAATTTTGAGTGAAATAACATTAATATTTTAATTAAATTAACTTCATAACACATTACAGTACAAATGTAATTAAAAAAATAACATATTTTTTACAAAACCTTACATTTAACAATAGCTATTAATAGAAATACACTTTGGCATAGCAGAAAGTTATCTCTTATATAAAATGCAATGTCCTGACTGATGATCAAAGCAGAGCCGATTCTATTAAAGCTAGAGACTTGAAATTTGGATGGTACATCCGTCCAATAATGTAGAGGCGTACTAAGAAAGGATTTTGCAAAATTTTGAATTTAAAGGGTAGAAAATGCGAAAATTCATCCCTCCCATAAGCAGCCATATAACAGATGAAACAGCTGATTCGTATTTATTAATGTGTTATTCTGGTTACTATGGTGATTATTCCAAACTCTTTCAAAAAAAGTGTGTTGATTTTATAATAATAGGCCTAACCTAAAATTGTGTTAAACCTTTGGTCCAAATAAGCTGTTTTATTTATAATGTGTAACAATAATATAATGTTAAATTGTAATATTAGATGTTTTAATTATTATATTTCATAGGTTTTAAAGGCCTAACCTAAAATTGTATTTAAACTTTTGATTCAAATCAGTTGTTTTATTAATTATGTGTAACAATCATTAGGCCTATGTTGAATTACACGGGATACGAATTACAGGTTGTTGAATTACAGGTTGTTGAATTACACGGGATACGAATTACAGGTTGTTGAATTACACGGGATACGAATTACAGGCTTTCAAAGTTTCAAATTAAGCAATAGCGAAGCATTGCCGGGTCCACTAGTATTTAAATAATATTAAAAAAACTGTTATAAGTTTTACCGTAAAGCAGGTTTAATATAAAATTTATTGCATAAAACAAAAAACTTTTAGTTTTATAAATGACTAGCGAAAACCCCTGCGTGCTCCGCACGCCAATCCCGTTGGAACCTTCTATACACATAATCATGTTATGTTTTCTTTATAATAAAGGTGTAGGTTTAATAATACCCCAAAGCTAAGGTGGTAAATAATGTTAAATGTTTACTTCAAATTATTTCGTATATTTTATAACGGTAGTTATAATAATGGTTGTAATAAAGGCTGAGGTCTACATTTTAATAAACACCTAACCTAAAAGTTAGAAATGCAAATAACTGCTTCAAAATTTTAAACCAGCTGTTAATGGAAATATTGAAGCAAACAGCTGTTTTATCAGTTATTCGATTGGTTGCTATGTTAATAAATGTAAATACATTTGTTGGTTCTTCGGTCTAGGCCTAACCTAAGAATTGTTCCGACTAAATTTACAAATATTTACGTAAAAATGTTTTTATCAAAATGAATTATAGCCTATGTTACTCAGGGATAGTGTAGCTTTTTATTAGTAAAACTATTTTTTTATTCGGTTCAGTAGTTCCAGGGATTACCCCCTACATACAAACAAACAAACAAATTTTACCTCTTTATAATATTAGTAAAGATATGTAACAGACTCCTTGATTGACGATTTTCGTAACTTAAGGGTCTGCTCCAGTAAACGAGAAAGCAACCGGAAACGAAAGCGCTTCTCACTATATCCCTATCTAAACAATGCAATTTCTTGCAGCTGAACGCTTTGTCATTGCCTCATTTCAAACCACTTTATAAGTCTATCTTTGGTAATTGAGTGTTGAAAAAAAAACTGAATATTCTTTATAAAATTTCAGATCCGGCTTGCAAATTATTTTTCATTGTTAATTTTTATTGTGTTAGGAAAAAAATTCAAACTTTTTACTTACAAAATGTCAATTACATAACAAATCAAAAGCATTTAAAAAAAACTAAATTGCAAAACGGATGCGTATTGTGACTGCTTAAAATGAGACCTTGCAAACAATTTTATGATAACAAATAAACGAAATAAATGGTTTGAAATTTAACATTGCTCTTATGGGATAAAAATTCAAGATGGACGCCACTACAGCAGGCCCTTATAGAGTTAAGTTAAAGATAATTCTCCCTCACGGATGGGAAACTTTGGCTATAGACTAACTACTCTTGGTTTGCTTGTTCCAAATACATATTAGACCAAAGTTTAGAATCCCTTACTACTTCAAACTAATGGCAATGGATTATAAAATTACTTATAACTAATCCAAAAGAGTAATTCAAGAGTAATTAAGTAAGTGGCTTATTATTTAATTATAAGGGTAGTTATTCCATTTCATCCCTTTTACTTAAGTAATCATATTGCAAATAGTTGTGTACATCCCTTAAAAATAATATTATATAATTTTAGCTTTATAGCTCGTAGAAAGTTAGTTTAATGTATATTTATTGTTTAGGGGGTAGCAAATCTTTTTCAATCCATTCCAATTGTGAATCCTAACCATCCAGGGTTTTTAAAAAATAATAAAAACTAGCTTAGCGTTGATACAAAATTTCTATGTATTTAAACACTTATCCATTTTTCACATATTTTTACATTAAGTCTTTAGATGTGAATAACTAATTAACCCTTAACGTTCTCTTTAAAAGTGTTATCGCTGAATCCAAGCACGTTTTAAAGTTAAAAGGACGATAAATTATTTAAAAACAGTTCTTATCAGTAGAGTTTGTGTATTCTAAACGTGTAATACTGCCGTGATATACCGCTCGCTCTAAGTTACTACAGAATATAACTGAGATACGGTAAAATCCTTAATTTTCCATTTGTTTATTAGTGCACGATATTTCCGACAGAACGCTCTGCGTGACTGGAATCCGTAACACCTGTTTCCGAGTAATGACTTTGGGTTCGTTAAACAGAAGTTGGGAATGTTCTGTTCCATGTGATTAAAAATCTGAGCTAATTTGAAACAAAATAACTTACACACTGAAATAGTTTTATAAAATCAAACAAACGAAAGTAGGCCTACTGTTTTATAATATTGAGAGTAAGTTTTTTGGAATTTATTTGCTACCATTGTTATGATGGTAATAATCATTAAAAGAATGTGAATATTATCCTATACAAACTAAATACAATTATAGCTATTTGAGTTTTGATTTCAATAAAATATTTCAGATTCATGGCTTGGAAAATTGATAATACAATAACTGACGTTATATATGACTTTTTTTCTAAATAAAATAATAATGCAAACAATTTGTTTAACCAAAATCTATTATAGTTACAATTTTGTAAAAATGTGTATTTACAAAATCGATATATCTATACTAATATTATAAAGAGGTAAAATTTTTTTGTTGTTAATTAGGGGGTAATCTCTGGAACTACTGAACAGATTGAAAAAATAGTTTTACTAATAAAAAGCTACACTACCCCCTAAGCAACATAGACTATAACTCATTTTGATAAAAACATATTTTATTAACATTTTTGTAAATTTAGTCGAAAAAAATCTTAGGTTAGGCCTAGACTGATGAACCAACTTATTATGTATTTAAATTTATTACCATAGCAACCAATTGAATAAAATAACAGATAAAACAGCTGTTTGCTCTAATATTTCCATTAACAACTGATTTCAAACTTTGAAGCAATGATTTGTATTTTTAACTTTTAGGTTAGGTTTTTACAAAAGTGTAGACCTGAGCCTTGATGGTTCTTTTAGCCTTAATTATAACTGCTGTTATAAAATATACGAAATAATTTGATTTGAATATTTAACATTATTTACCATCTTAGCTTTGGGGTTATAAAGAAAACACAACTTGATGCACGCGGAGGACAAACTATTTTGTATAGGCCTTGTACATGCGGCACCTTTCATAAAATTAATTTTAGTATAAGAACGAAGTTCCTTAACGCGAGGTGCGGTAGGAGTTAACAAATATAAATTTTAATGCGTAAAAAAAGTATAATTAATTGGTTGCTATGGCAATGAATGTAAATACATTCAAGAATAAACGGTACCAGGAACTGGCACATACTTTCTCACAAACATATTTAAATTATTAAACAGATTCACTGTGACTTGTAGGGTGGGGTAGGAGAGGGGATTTTTTATTAAAGTTTTTTTCCCATAAAAAGCCATAAAATAACGGAAAAACCAACTTTTCTCAAAAACGCTTGAACGATTTTGATTAAAATTTTATAGTTTATAGTACTTTAGGTCTCTAATAAACTATAAAATTTTAATCAAAATCGTTAGAGCCGTTTTTAAGAAAAGTAGATTTTTCCGTTATTTTAAGGGTTTTATGGGAAAATTTCCCTAAAAATAAAAAATTCACAAAAAGGAAAAAAGCCTGGAGATACCGTGGATTAGTACCTCCATACCAAATTTCATCAAAATCGGACGACTGGTTTAGGCTCTAGGTCTGATAACATCCACACATACACACAGACACACCCACCCCCACAGACATCACTTTTTTAGGTTCAGGAGTACCCAAAACGGATATTTCCACCAAAAACTCAAACTCGAAAATTTTGACGAATACAATACTTTCTCCATATACTATGGTATAGGGGGAGAAAGTAAAAATGTGTTAGAAGTTAACAAATAGAAATTGTATGCCTAAAAAAGTGTAATTAATTGGTTGCTATGGCAATGAAGGTAAATACATTCAAGAAACTTGTGTTTTGGTTCATCAATTTAAATTAAGAGACGATCGGTTCCATCCGGCGTAGTTCAGGTATTATCGTCAAATTATCGCTGAAATACATACAATAAACATAGAATGTTCGTTCATCAGTCTAGGCCTCACCTAAAGTTATTGTAGCTTATTTAAATTATTTTACCTGCCTTAACGGCAACATACTCGTACATACAATAGTTTTAGGTAAGGCCTAGACTGATGAAAGAACATTTTTTGTTTATTGAATGTATTTCAGCGCTTGACGATAACTGAACTACGCCGGACGGAACCGATCGTCTCTTAAGGGTCTTCTATACCTTGCGTAAAACAGCAAAAATATGCACTTCGTATTACCGTGTTTCGGACGCCGTTTTTCAACCTAAAAAGTTGTGAAAAATCTTAAATTGTTCTTAAAGTCTTTGTGCTTTTGTCTTATATCTCATAATTGAAAGAAATCGTCGGCAACTCCTTTTAATCAACAGTTTAAATGAGTAAAAATTGATAATTTTTAACGCTTTTTTTGGGAGTTTTAAGCAATAATTTCCATATTTTAAGCTAACACGTAAAAAATATAAAGCCTTCTTTATAACTTAAAGTAGTTTCCCAAATTATTAATTTATAAATAGAATCCGAAACACGGTATTTCGAATGCATGTTTCAACGATTTTGCGGCTTGAGTCAGGCCTTTTGCATTGAAATCATACTGTACACTCGGGAGTTTTCTTTAAGGTAAAGAAGAGCCTTAATTTAAATTGATGAACCAAAACACATGTTTCTTGAATGTATTTACATGCATTGCCGTAGCAACCAATTTGGTAACGCTTTTTCGTTACTCAATATTTGTCATTGCCATAGCAACCAATTAATAACACTTTTTTCGTTGCGCATTACATTTTCTATTTATCACCTACCGTAACCCGCGTTAAAGAACTAAGTTCCAATTAAATCCCCTAAACCAAAAACTACTTCTTAACACTTAACCTAGATGTACCCCTACACTCTAGACGAATACGTTTTTATCCGAGAGTGCATAAAACAAAATGAAAATGTAAATACATACACTATCTCGTCTGTATTATCAAAACGTGTCTCTTTTGTTGAAATACATTTAAGCATAAAATGTTTTCCACAGTATAATTTACCATGCATCAGTTATGTCGAAGTTTACGACGCCATCTTGTGAGCCGATATATCTTGGGGAAATAACAGTAAAGCCAAAGTAGGAAATGTTTGCGGTAGAGTGCTGCAGCATTTGGTTGAATCATTAGGCCCTTTCTTGTGGAGAATGTACTTTCTATCTGAAATTGAATAACTCATATTTAGAACGTACCAGGTTTTATTCACAGTGTTCGGTACATTTTTCGTTGAAGGGTGTTTTTTGTTTCAAACCGGCTATCTGCTTAATTCTTTCGATGTAGCGGATTCGCTTCTAATAGTTCTGCGTAGTATGTTGCAGAAATATCATAATTATTTTTCCTAATTGTAGATATGAATAACTGAGAATAGGGACTGGAAAATGAATGGAAAAATTCAACTTCGAAAGCCAAATTGGAACCTATGAAATCTTAAATACTTGTGAAAAATAAAAGTCATATAAATAAAATACATTGATTTATACAAAGAAAGAAGAAAACAGTGAAATAATTACTTTGTAAAAAAACATAACAAAAACATTTAAAAATGATACCAACTAGTTGACCCTTGCGAATGTTTCGCAAGTTAGGAGTAGGCCTGGTAACTGATTTAATAGATTGATTTAATTAAGTAAATTTTGTTTAATTTTAACGATTGAGTCATAAAAAGTAAGAAACACATCTAAAAAGACAATTGTCATCACCAATTATACGTTTCACCTCCATAACTATTGAACTATAAACAGAAAAACATAATTAAGCAACAGCAAAATTAAACATAACCTACTTCAATAAAGAAAAATGTCTACATTTAATACCTTGTCGGCAGACAAAAAGTGCATTTTGGGCATGCATAAAGTGCATCTAGAAGTGCATAATTTCCCATAATTTATAAAAATTGTTTGAATTCATGAAAACTTATCAAAATTTGTATACAGGGGTTTTTGGGGTCGCTAATTCCGAATCTGCCCTTAAAAAATATGTCCGATCACCTTGGGACCCCTCATGGGGTGGGGGGGGGAGCACTTGGTAAAACATTTGAAGACCCACTTATTGATTCTACTGCAATGAGGATGCTTCGCTTTGTTGCTTTTGTGCAGAAGTGCCGCCCCCCTGCCCCCATGAGGGTTCCAAGGTGATCGGACATATTTTTTAAGGGCAGATTCGGAATTAGCGACCCCAAAAACCCCCGAGTGTACATTTTCGAGTAATTTACTGAGCCCTTTGATTTTTTGCCGAAGTGCCCCCCTGCCCCCAGGGAGGTCACCAGGGTGTTCGGATATATTTTTCAAGGGCAAATTCGGAATCTGCGAGCTAGAAAACCCCTTTATACAAATTTTGATAAGTTTTCATGAATTCAAACAATTTTTATAAATTATTGGAAATGGTACACTTCTAGATAAACTTTATGCATGCCCAAAAAGTACTTTTTGTCTGCAGACAAGATATTATATGTAGACTTTTTCCTGAGACTTCTTCGAACACAATGCCAAAAACCGCATCGATCGGTGCTGTAGAAAAATATTTAGGATTTATTGTCTAATTTCCCTGGTCTATTACTCAAACTGTTGACAGTATATGATTTCCATTATTGCGTAATTATGTTACATAATATTTACACTAATAAACAAAAGCATTAAACTTTACTAAGATTAAAAACACTTGACTCCTTCCGTTTTTATAAAATAACATGTAGAGGGAAACTGTAATGTCTCTGTAAAGGAGTATCGCCATTAGCCATTACTCGTTGCTCTTATCTGCAATGGCGTACTCATGCAGTGTTACTTTCTGATTTACAAGTGTTTTAAGTTTACGGATTCACTCGCTAATAAAGTGGCCACTTAAGCCTTATATCCTTAATACATTTAATTAAAAGTCACGTTCACTATTTTATTTGTTTAAGTTAATAATAAAAAATAAGAAATAATGGTTAAAAAACTAAACAAATACGCTTTTCATCAAATGTTACAAATATCTCATTGGTAGATATTTATAAAAGTAGAGTTATTACACAAATATTCTATAACGCACCCACTCTATTTTATACAATTATTTTCAAATTTTTAGTTCGGTTTGCTTTTAAAGCGTATTTTTTTAGTTTTTTAAACTATTAATTATTTTCTTATTTTTTAGTCTTATTTTTTTAGTCTGGGGACCATGATCAGTGCTCACTTACCACACCCAACAAAATTAATGAGCTCGCGAAGTTTCTGCATATCGTCGTGAATCACCCTGTATATAAAGTTTTTAATGACACCCGAAAGCGTGTTCTGGGGACCATGATCAGTGCTCACTTACTACACCCAACGAAATTAATATTGCATTGTCATCGGTCCCTTGATAAGTGTGCAAAGTTTCAACACGTCGTGTTCTGGGGACCATGATCAGTGCTCACTTACTACACCCAACAAAATTAATATTGCATTGTCATCGGTCCTTCATAAGTATGCAAAGTTTAAAATCAATCCGACCTTTCGAAGGGGGTGAAAATCACGTTCAAAGATTCCGTTACATAGATACATACCAAACTAATAAAAGAGTATTACAAAAATAACATAAATGTAGTTTTCCTGCAGTCTGTTACAACGTGCGTTTTTACACACTCACAGCAGTTCGCAAACTAAACTACATACAGTGTTCAGCGTCAAATAATTGCATACATTTATTTGTTTTACTTTACCCCAAGGCATGCGGTAAAACAATACTTTTCAACCTATGGTGCAATGTAAACGGCTGATGTAGGCTATGATTTGAAAATATTGATTGTTGTGCTCAGAATTGTGCTATGGTGGGACATATGTGAACTAAAATACTATCTATGTAAATATAAAGTAAAAATGTAACTGTTCGTTGGTTCAAAATCTTAAATCTCCGAAATTTGTTCACCGATTGCTTTGAAATTTTGACATAAATTTTTATTTGAATACACGCGTGTTTTTATATGGCCTACTTTTTAAAAACAACACCCATTTTTTAACACAAACCAAACAAACTATACTAAATATTTTACGGCAATGGGAGTGCCATACTAAAGAAATGTGTTTATTGTTGACACAGTAATTTACACAGTAATAGTGTAGCATAATTAACTTTTAGTTTTATTTTACTTAGTAGACAAATGTGTATATTTTTAGTTTTTATTCGTTATGTTTTAGAAGTAATTATTATTAAATTTGTAGTTTTGTTTCTTCATTAATGTTTATTTGTAATATGAATTTTTATGTATTTGTGTATTTTTTGTTTCGAGGTTAAGTGGAAGAGAGGACTCAATGGCCCTAACTTCAACTCAATAAAAAAATATTCTATTATTATATATTATATTAATCATCTGTTTGCTCTAACATTTCCATTAACAGCTGATTTCAAACTTTCAAACAATTATTTGTATTTCTATCTTTTCAGTTAGGTTTTTGTGTAAGTGTAGACCTGAGCCTTGCTGGTTGTTTTAACCTTTATTATAACTGCTGTTATAAAATAAAAAAAATAATTTAATTTGAACATTTGACATTATTTGCCATCTTAGGTTTAAGGTTATTATTAATTCTACACCTTTATTATAAATAAAACATAACGTATGTTTTTAGAAGGTTCCTTTGGGTTAAGGCATGCGGAGCACGCAGGGATATTCCCTAGTAATATTAAAATAGCAACCAATTGAATAGAATAACAGATAAAACAGCTGTTTGCTCTAATAATTCCAGTAAACGCCTGATTTCAAACTATGACGCAATTATTTGTATTTCTAACTTTTAGGTTAGGTTTTTATTAAAGTGTATACCTAAGCCTTGTTGGTCCTTTTACCCTTTATTATAACTGCTGTTATAAAATATACAAAATAATTTGATTTTAATATTTAACATTATTTACCACCTCAGCTTTGGGGTTATTATTAATCCTACACCTTTATCTTAAAGAAAAGATATCATAATTATGTGTATAGAAGGTTCCAAAGGGGTTAGCGTGCGGAGCACGAAAAGGTCTCCCTAGTCTAGAACATACAGAACGTTTGTGAACTAGACTGTAATGTTAACACGTTTTGTTTAGTAAAACAGATCTTTTCAACTAAAACTAAAACTAAAACACTAATTTAAAATGCAGCTGTAGGAAAAGCATTGTGTGTAGGCCTATTACTAGTGCAAAGTTTACTTAGTCACCTCAAGCAACTGTTACGCCTTTGGCTGCGCCTCGGGCATCAAAAGTTTAATTCGTGCGACATACTCAACTTTGCACTCTTGATGTACAAATAAATATTACTATGCAGTCATATAGTCAATTATTATATTCCCAATGGAACAAGCATATACACCAAAGAGCGAAAGCTGCGTTAATTATTTTGTAGATCTGTGACTATAGAATCACTGATCCAATTTCTACGAAATAGTTTCATAAAAAAAGGCTTTTAACTTATTGTAATATTAAAAAGTGTTCTTTCCCGTTTGAATGAAGCGTAGTAAAATAAACTATCCCAAAATAATAATATCCATTAAAGGGCCTATATTGGAAAGTTGATAACATTATTAAACTCAAATACAGCTTTAACCATTCTAAAAGATAGGCAAAAGGAAAACTAAATAAATGGGTTGGATTAAACTGAAGAAGTTAATTAAGAAATTTAAAAATAAATGGTTTGTACTTGTACGCAAATATGAAATATTTAAGTTAATATGCATAAAAATAAAACTAATATCTATAAAATATAAATCAAATTGGAGTGTCCGTCTGGGATTTCAAAATATAAGCTTTTTTCTAAGCCCATATGGTTAGTTACACATTACCAAAACCAAAACACAAATTTATACATTTTTTGTCCGCCTGCCTGTTTGTTGGACCGGGCTTATCACCGGAATGGATGAACTGATTTTGACGAAACTTTCACTAACATGTAGGGGACTTTTCGGAGAATATTTTAAGGCTACTTTTTATTCCGCAAATATTTAAAATTCCTGTTAAAAAATTATGTACATTTCGATCTGTGTTTTACATTATATACATTTCACAGATACCCCCACTAGCCAACTTATATCCTAGTGCCTCTGTACTAATAAATCGTAATTTCCATAAAAATTTAAAAAGTGTAAAAGTTATGAAAAAATTTAGTGATTTTGTGGTTTGCATTGGCCTCACCGTATGTCACTGCAGGGGCAGAGGCCCTAGTGTTACATAAATTATTTTTTACTATTTTTTAAACCTTTCCCGCAATTTACCATAACCCTGTAAAATATATATTATAAATGTTGCTACATATACAAGAACACAATGAAAGCTCGTTTGCTTGAGAAAACACGTTGTTTTAGGAAATCTTAATTCAGCAAATAGAAGAGGCGTGAAACATCAACCAACGTATCCCCAGAGTGTAGTATTGCAGTAGAGGCTGTTGAAGGCTGAGTTTAGTTACGTTTAAAGATTTAGATACAAGCTTTTCCATGTTTAGTATTGCAATGTTAGATAGGTTGTTTCTAGCACTGGGAAATCATTATCTGGTATAACACCGGGTGTCCATAAAGTCCTACACCCCTCCCCCCTTAACTTTAAAACAAGTAGAAAAAAATAAATGAGCTTCGGGGTATATGACAAAGGAAGATGAATTTTGGTGTAACCGACCATTTCAGTAATTTATCGAATGTATTCACAATGAATGAACATTTAACTCTGTTTAACATCTTAGCTTTTGATGTTATAATTAATTCTACACCTTTATTGTAATAACATTAAACGTATGAAACAATTAATATTTATGTAAAAAACAAACTAATAATAAACAATGAATTAATTTTCAGTATCCAGGTCACTGATTTATAGAAGACCAAACAGGTGTGTATAGATTGACCTGTGACGATTGCGAAAAGGTTTACATAGGTCAAACCGGGAGAACATTTAAGACTCGGTTTAAAGAACACTTGCCAAAAAGATCAATTTCAGGCAACAAATCGAATTTTGCCCGCCATCTAATTGACAAAAACCATAGTTACACGAGCCTGGAAAATAACCTGAAACCAATTAAAATATGTACCAAAGGGAGATATATGAACGCAGTCGAGGAGTACGAGATCTATAAGGCGTTCAAATCTAAAGATGTAAACGGCGAACACCAATTATTAAACGACCAGCTGAGTTTTGACTCGAATACGTTATATGATACGGCGATAAGAATCCAAAAAGCCCGCGGTAAGAACAGGTTCAGAGTGCGCGAGACAACAGACTGACAGTTTCCGGCCGGTCGCCAGAAGGTGTACACCTAAACGTGAAATGTGCTATGTGTGTTTTGTGTAATTTAATTTTAATGTATGACGACCTCGATTGAGTAATTTTGTGTCTGATGATGGAATAAAAGTCCCGAAACGCGTCACTAACGAATATAAAGTAGAGGTCACGTGACGGAAGAAAAGAAGGTAAGAAACTTTATTTTTATTAATAAACGGCAATTGAAAGATTAAAATTATGTGTGTATGTTGCCGTTAAGGCTGGTAAAAGAATTGAAGAAAAGGCGTGATGAAATTCGTTTCTGACGGGGGTCCCACGACCACACACATATACTTTTTTCTCTAACTTATAACTTTATAATTTTCCTTATGTTGCCTCTCGTGCTCACTTCCATCCCTCTTCTTCACTCACCCTCTCTTTATCTCTCTCTCCATCTCTCTCCCCCCCCCCCCCCCCCCCTCTACCCCCTCTTTCTCTCCTGACAGCCCGTAGCTCCTTAACGGCTGCGATTAGAGAAAAAAACCAAAGAACAAAATTTTCATAAAAAAAAAATATGTGCTTAAGACCACACGGAAAAAGTATAAACTTTGTAACACAACTTACGAAATGAGGAAGCACAATGTCTATTTTTAACACAACTCACGAAATGAGGAAGCACTACGTCCATTTCAGAGGAATTGCCAATTAAACTATACATTGTGTTAACGTTAACGGGTTAAGCATATGACGTGGGACAATCTGTTACACTTATATACCCAATTCAAATACACTAAACTAGCAATGAGTTCGTGGGATAACCGGCTAATGTGCTAGTCTATGGTGACGGACTCAGCTGGTTGGAATCTCGGCAGGACCAAAACTTTTTTTTAACAGACGGATACACATTTGTACTATGTATAGTAGAGGGTTTACCAATAGAGCGTTTCATAAAATTCATGGTGAAACACGTGACGGTAAAATCCGATTCACCGTCAGCAACATGTAAACTATATACTCTGCCATATACGCATGTGTACAAATTTTTTGGACGTGGTACGCCTGTAGAAGTTTACACTTCAAAAATAAATCGAATACAATAATTTTGAGAGCGTTGGAGTTTATTCAGAGTCATGTCACTGCAGAGAGTCATGTCATGTAAAAAGACTTTATGGGCACAGCTCTAAATTTTCAATTAACAAATATTTCAATTTGATATGCATTTTACATAAATATATACATTTTGTTTAAATTGTTTCTATGTTTTAGTATGGTTCCATTAAATTGAAGGTCAATAACGATCATAAATCATTCATTTCCTAGAAAAGCTTCGATTCGAGTCCTTATTTTTAACTCTAGTGCAGTCGGGTACAACAGCTAATTTTAGATAAGCGAACAATTAAATAACCAATCAAGGGTCTCTTTTACTAGTCGGGATATTAACTACTTCATTTAAAACAACAGGTTAAGTCTTTTAAGAAAAGTATGCAAAGCAATCGTGAAGTCGGTATTGATTAATATTACAAAGTTCGTTAAATCTTTTGTTCTAATAACGATTGGCCGACGTTAAAATAATCACTTCCATAAAATTCCCTCAAAGAACTGCCGTTGTTAGTTACGAGCCTTATCGGTAATGGCGCAATGCACCAACTGCTGTGCAACAACTCAAATTTTATCGCTGCTAAAAACTCAGGGTACTTAACCTCGTTTATCAATTTGTTTTTTATTTAAATTCAATAACATCTCGATCTCTGTTATTATACTTGAGTAAGAATTTCTTTAATATACTTTTGCATTTAATGTGCTTCTTCTATACTAATACTAGCTGACCCGTACGGCGTTGCCCGTGGTGGTTGGTATTTTCAGTTTTTTAAACGTAATTGTATTCTTTTTCATAATAATAAAAGATCTAAAATTATGATTTCAGTAACTTTGATCCCCCAAAACCCCTCCTAAAATTTCGAAAATTTTCATACCCTTTCTTAGTGAGCACCTATGGCCCTAGGGCCTAGAGGAAGCTACATACCAAATTTCATTCCAATCCGTTCGGTAGTTTTGAAGAAATCGTGATTTAATAACTTTAATCCCCCAAACCCCCCTAAAATTTCTAATTTTTGCAAACCCTTTCTTAGTAAGCACCTATGGACCTAGAAGAAGCTACATACCAAATTTCATTTCAATCCGTTCATTAGTTTTTGAGAAATCGTGATGAGTGAGTCAGTGAGTGAGCGAGTGGTATTTCGCTTTTATATATATAGATTATAAACAAGTCAAATTTGAGTGTTTTTTTTTTTTATGTATTGGGTAATCTCTGGAACTACTGAACCAATTGAAAATAGTTTTACTAATAAAAAGCTTCACTATTCCTGAGTAACATAGGCTATAATTCATTTTGATAAAAAAACATGTTTTATTTCTAAATTTGTAAATTTAGTCGGAAAAATTCTTAGGTTATGCCTAGATTAATGAACTACCATAGCAAACAATTGAATAAAATAACAGATAAAACAGCTGTTTGCTCCAATATTTCAATTAACAGTCGATTTCAAACTTTGAAGCAATTATTTGTATTTTTAACTTTTAGGTTAAGCTTTTATTAAAGTGTAGACCTGACTCTTATTGCTGGGTATTTTAACCTTTATTATAACTGCTGTTATAAAATATGCGAAATAATTTGATTTGAACATTTAACATTATTTACCATCTTAGCTTTGGGGTTATTATTAATCCCACAATTTATTATAAAGAAAACATAACATGATTTTGAGTGTAGAAGGTTCCAACGAGGTTGGCGTGCGGAGCACGCATGGGTTTCCTCTAGTATTTAATCATTTAACTCTTTATAAAGGAACAACACATTTATCACGGGCAACATTTCAAGAACACTTAAGAGGCTCTATCCTATATATATATATATATATATTCTACACAGTAGCCTCCAGTATCAATATTTCAAAGTAAGACAGCTTATAACGGGCAAGAGGAGTCCCTAAGGACCTAAGATAAGATAGTGTAAGTTATCCTCAACCTTTGCCTGAGATCCCGTGAGCAACGCTTTGAGATGGTTCAATGGTCCGAGATAATATATTATAAGAGTGGATTAGCCTAGCCTTGGGCTTGGGTCGGTGAAGTAAGGTGAATCTACGTACGCAAGGGTTGTTTAAGCAAGGGTGAGCAGGAAGTCACTGTAGGTAGTGCTTATTTTTAGACACAAACTAGTTATTAAAGTCATAACCAATAAGGACAAATAATGTTAACAAATTAAGACAGATTTTTTGGAACGAACTTCCTTAACGCGGGTTGCAGTAACAGTTAACAAATAGAAAATGTAATGCGTAACGAAAAAGAGTGTTTTTAATTGGTTGCTATGGCAATGACAAATATAAAATAAGAGTAACGTAAAAGCGTTATAAAATTGGTTGATATGTCAATGAATGTAAATACATCCAAGAAACGTATGTTTTGATTCATCAATTTAAATTAAGAGAGATCGGTTCCACCCGGCATAGTTCAGATATTATCGTCAAGCGCTGAAATACGTTCAATAAACCTAAAATGTTGGTTCATCAGTCCAGGCCTAACCCAAAATTATTAAATAAACTTGTTGAACTTACCGTCCAATAGTCCAATTTTACACGTCCATCGACGCCCGTTTCGGCTATTCAGCCATTTTCAAGTTAAGGACCATTGTCCTTCGTCATTAATAAAAGTAAAAACACTTATACACACGAGTCCACAATTTCAAAATACACGCTCGCACATTTTAATGTCCGTGTGGTTAGTTCACTGTCCACGGATAGACTGTCGGTGTTACATTCGTGCATAGTTCTTGTCTGTATTTGCTTTTGCTATGTCTATTACCAAGTCGAATAATGGGTTGGAATTAAAATTAAGTTTATCATTAAGTAGCGTTCCTTGCTCTGTCTTGAAAGCTTTATAAATCTCATACTGCTCCAGAGCATTCATAAGCTTCCCTTTGCTACACTTATGCAAAATGGTTAAAGATCTGTCAATCACATCATATTTGTGTGCTGTTTCCATAATGTGTTCAGCAAATTTTGAATCGGTTTTCGAAGGTTGTGCTGATCGTATTGCGGGAGGAAGATGTTCTTTAAACCTCTTATGATATGATCGTCCAGTCTGCCCTATGTATTTTTTGGCAGACTGGACATGTATTACAAAAAACAGATTTCAATAAATTTAATGTCAGATGCATGTCGGACAGACTAAACAATAGTGCATAATTATACGTTACACGGACTTAATCGTTTCCATACATTTCTCCGAGAGTGCTGAGAAAGCACATACAACATTATTCAATATATTCAATACTTGTATGCTTTCAAGTGACCAGCCTTTTCAAGATTAATAGTTCTAGGTATCATAAAAATAACAAATTTGTACAGTAAAATCAACCTTGAAAAACGTGATGTTTGTTTTAGATCCGATGTAGTCTTTTACATTATTGTAATCACGACAAAAGAGACGAACGTTTGAAAACCTAAAATCCCACTCTCATTACCTCCCACTTCAAAGTGCAGCTCCGGACCCATCGCACAAGCATATCCGATCCATTTGCAAATGGATACTAACAGGGGTTGGACGTAATCGCAAAGTAACAACAATGTAAAACTTAACCAACTGTAAAACATGTAAAACAGTCGTACCCGTCCTTGCTCGATAAAAAAGAAAATAGTCGCAGGACTGCCGACCGAAATGAAAACCTTAATGAATATAAATCGTTGCTCATATTGGATTAATCTCAAATGTGAGTTTACACCACCAAGTAAACTATTTTAACACAACTTGCGAAATGAGGAATCACCGTGTCCATGTCAGAGGTATCATCAAGTAAACTATTTTAACACAACTTACAATAATATGGCACTAAAAATAATTATATTTAAGTTGTTTTGTTATCTATAAACTCGCATATCATTAATGCCACTGGCTAGCTTGAACATATCCGTAGAAAAAAATCCAGGTGTGCTTAAGACCACACAAGAGAAGTGTAAACTTCTATGGCGATATTCTGATTTACACTTCAAAAGTATATAAAATATTGAATAAAAACACAATTTATGAAATGAGGAAGCACAATGTCCATTTCAAAGGTATTACCAAGTAAACTATATTTAACACAACTTACGGAAATGATGAAGCACAATGTCGATTTCACAGGTACCAAATAAAATAATATATACTCTGCTACAGGCACATGTGTACTATATATAGTAGAGGGTGACGCTTGACGGAAAAAGCATGTCGGTAAATTCCGATTCACCGCCCTCAATTTTTAGACGAGGTGCGCCTATAGACGTTTACACTTCAAAAATGGTTCCTCTTAACCGAATAGTGTCGTATTCAACTTGTCGCTTACACCGAAGGGATTAAAAAGTTAACTTAACTCATCATCAACCAGTTACAATAAAATTGCAAGAATTATTATATTGCCGCTCTAAATAAAATATTCCCATTTCAAGTGAAACCTCATTTTCTACCTTTGTATGAAATTTGAGGTTTTTAAAAAATACGTATTAAAATGGCGACGCTAGGAAATCCACCCGACACTGCAGAGACTATCCATTACAATTTCCGACGCTTTCACAGGACGAAAGTAGATGTAAATGACATTTATTCATTTAAAAATTCCCTTACACCTCCCCTCCGTCGCCTTTGGTTATGCATGCAAATTTTTTTCTCTGTTACTAAAAACAATACGATATGCTTTCCCCACTTCTTGTAATACATATTAATGAGGGACATAACAATGGCTATCATGGTAGGCTTGAAAAATGAAAGAACAGAAAGTCATCACATAAAACCTCCGGAAAATGTAGTTTATTTTTAAATTAATTTCAAATATTTTAGTGTATATTATTATGTTTCACTGTTTTAATGTGTATTTGTATATACATTTTAAATATTTACATTTTTTTACATTTTGTATATACATTTGAGTGGAGCCTCAAAAAATCGAACCTCAATAATTCGAAATCCTTGATAAATCGATTTATTTTATCCCCCTTGAACTCCCATATCTTTTGCAATGTTAATTTTCACCTCTACAAATCGAATTGTTCACGAGAAACACCTTGATTAATCGAAGTTTTACGGTATTTTCCGTCGTTAAAGTACCTCTATAAATCGAAATCATGCAACCGCCGCACCTCTACAAGTCGAAGTAAGGGCAAGAAACCCTCTATTAATCGAAGTTGTATGAAATTTGTTATGATTCAAAACATCGATACTGTATTTTACTGTATCGTATTTCGACAGGAAATACCAATCCTTTATTCTGGCCAAGTTCCGCTCCTGTTGCGATCCATCTCAGTCTTGGGCCAGCAGTAGAGTAGGTTCAATAAAGCAGCAGTTTGAAATTAAAACTAATTACTTCTTCCATTTTAAAGTACATATTAAATTTTATAATTGCATTATTAACCATTACAATGTAATACTGAAATTAAATTAATTAATGCACAATGTACAAAACACCGTATTTTAGAATGTAATCAATTCTCTTGATATCTATTGCTTGTACTGAATTGAACCTCAAAAATAAAAAATTAGGGAGGATGAACCTTGATAAATCGATCCTTTATTATTCGAAATACTCGATAATTCGAAATTTTCCCGTTCCACTTTGTATTCGATTTATTGAGGTTCCACTTGTACTTCATAGAGTAATAATATTATTATTTTAGAATAATATAACAATATTATGTTTTAACTGACAAAGAATTATTAGACACGAATTATTAGGCTGAACGAATTTAATTTTAACGGCACATATTCATAAAGGTTCTATCGTTGATTTAATTTTATCAATTTTGTAGTTTAAAATAAACTAAAACCAATGTCATCTGAGCAAACAGTACAAATGTATAAAAGCAATTAGCTAATTTGTTTTCTAACATTTTACATGATGGTAAAACCTTGAATCCTTGACAATTCCTTTCTTTATCTTTGTAGATTGAACCACGAATCATATATATATAACCCAAACGGATGCCTAACTTGAATAGGAACAACTCCAGGTGTTCTTAAGACACACGGGAGAAGTGTAGATAAACTTCTATGGCGTTATTCTGATATTCTGATTTACACTTCAAAAGTATAGAAAATATTTAATAAAAACACAATTTATGAAATGAGGAAGCACAATGTCCATTTCAGAGGTATTACCAATTAAACAATTTTAAAACAACCTACAAAATGAGGAAGCACAATGTC
>JAGFPH010000854.1:56846-98673 GCA_018207615.1 Philaenus spumarius
CATTAACAAGTAAACTATTTTAACACAACTTACGAAATGAGGAACCATAATGTCCATTTCAGAGGAATTTCCAACTAAACAATTTTAAAACAACCTACAAAATGAGGAAGAACAACGTCCATTTCAAAGGTACTACCAAGTAAACTATTTTTAAAAAAATTGCGAAATGAGGAAGCACAATGTCCATTTCAGAAGTTTTACCAAGTAAACTATTTTAACACAAGTTACGATATGAGGAAGCACAATGTTCATTTCAGAGGTACTACATAATAAACTATTGAAACACAACTTTCGAAATGAGGAAGCACAATGTTCATTTCAGAGGTATTAACAAGTAAACTGTTTTAACACAAGTTACAAAATGAGGAAGCGCAATGTCTATTTCAGAGGTACTACCAAGTAAACTATTTTAACACAAGTTACAAAATGAGGAAGCACAATGTCCATTTCAGAAGTATTAACCAAGTAAACTATTTTGACACAACTTACGAAATGAGGAAGCAAAATGTCCATTTCAGATGTATTGCCAAGTAAACCGTTTTAACACAAGTTACAAAATGAGGAAGCCCAACGTCCATTTCAGATTTAATACCAAGTAAACTATTTTAACACAAGTTACAAAATGAGGAAGCAAATGTCCATTTCAGAGGTTTTAACCAAGTAAACTACCTTAACACAACTTACGAAATGAGGAAGCAAAATGTCCATATCAGAGGTATTTCCAAGTAAACTGTATACTCTCCTATATACACATGTGTACTATATATATTAGAGCGTGACGGAAAAATTGCGAAACGGCTAATTCCGATTCACCGCCAGCAAATTTTTTTGGACGCAGTGCGCCTATAGAAGTTTTCGCTTTAATAATTATAAACAAGAATAGAACGAGGGAGAAGGGAGTCGTCTATTTTTTGTGGACTAGCCGTGCCACGTGACAATCCACAGTGTTTGTATTTGCGGCTTTAGCTTAACATTAATATTCATATTAATGTTAAGTACCTGGAGACCGAGCTAAAGCTCGATTATAAGCAGGGCTATGATTTCAATAATAAATATTGGATTATTGAGTTTTGAGGTTAGGCCTATAACATTAAACAACTAAATAAAGGGTATATACAACATTAGGCTTACCTGAAATAAAAATACAGTTTAAAGGATTAACCACAATCTCAACGCTATGCCTCAGAAATAAGTCAGGCCTAAATTAAAGTATTATTTCAATATCGATTTATTCCTAGGGCCTAGTTCGCTCACGTCAATAACTACTATTATTGCTAATTTCCGTGAACATCGTTTAGGTTAGGCCTATAACATTAAACAACTAAATAAAGGGTATGTTTATTATGTATTCGTTGCCATGGTAACTATAAATAGATACAAAATTAGGCTTACCTGTAATAAAATATAGTTTAAAAGAAAGCAGATGATTATTGTAATGGCATTGAAAACATTTGCATCAGCTGTGCTTTGTATTGTTTAAAATGGACAAATTTCACTTTTTAATTTAATAAAAAGACGTAGAAAACGAATTTTCCCAGACTGGTGACCATTTCCAATCGATTTCTCGTGGCCAAAAGCCTAATATAAAATCAAAAAATCAAAAATCCTTAGACGGAGATTCCAGATCCATTTAGCAGACAAACAATTATCTCTCGCTTTAGAAGATAAGATAATGTTTTGAGTATAAATTGAAGACATAGTTTTTATACACAGGAAAAGCTTTAAATGTTTCCATTTCTTTTAGTTTAGAAAACTACATAATTTAAACACACAATTATGTACAGTCATTAGCTGAAAATAATAACAATTTATAGACGTAATCGGAAGAAAAGATTTATAAAAAACAAATACAATATTTTCCTTTAAACATAAGCCATAATGTAATAGTGTTATAGCTCCCACACCCGGTTTGCAATGTGTTTATTTCCTGGTTATTGTTTCAACACATTTTGTACGCAGAAAGAAAATGAGATTTTGTATTTTATTTTAATAAGGCGACTCCGTAAGGAATTTAAAACAGGGTCGTATTATACAAAGCAGTTCTCGGGGGGGGGGGGGGGGGGGGGGAGCATTCTTTAATGGGCGTATTGATCTTATATTTTATACTTGCATTATAAACATGAAGGAATTTTTTGTAAATTCCGAAAGGATGGATAATTGGGAAAACTTTAATAAAAGCTATGATATTTATCCGTAGTTGCCTTAGGTTATACTGGTGGTAGCGATACTTTGCTTAACTATGAACAA
This sequence comes from Philaenus spumarius, assembly GCA_018207615.1. Lineage (NCBI taxonomy): Eukaryota > Metazoa > Arthropoda > Insecta > Hemiptera > Aphrophoridae > Philaenus > Philaenus spumarius. The sequence goes on from JAGFPH010000854.1 coordinate 59,094, forward strand.
TGTTAAATAAAGCTTACAGATAATATCAATATTTTCCATTTTACAATGATTTACAATTTTATTTAAAATGGGTGTTAAATTCTGATTCATATAATTTATGTTAATCTATACATCTGTTTATAAAGACGTAAAATGTATTTGTTTGTATGGGGTAATCTCTGGAACTACTGAAACAATTGAAAAAATTGTTTTACTAATAAAAAGCTACACTATCCCTGCGTAACATATGCTATAATTCATTTCGATAAAAACATTTTTTTTTATTTCAATATTTGTAAATTTAGTCGGAAAAATCTTAGGATGAATCATCAAATGTATTTACATTTATTATAATAGCAACTAATTATTCAAAATAACAGATAAAACAGGTGATTTCAAACTTTGAAGCAGTTATTTAAATTTCTAACTTTTAATTTAGGTTTTTATTAAAGTGTAGACCTGAGCCTTGCTGGTTCTTGTAACTTTTATTATACGTAATAATTTGATTTGAACATTTAACATTATTTACGACCTTAGTTTTGCGGTTATTATTAATAATATTATAAAGAGGTAAAATTTGTTTGTTTGTTTGTTTTGTATGTAGGGAGTAATCTCTGGAACTACTGAACCGATTGAAAAAATATTTTTTACTAATAAAAAGCTGCACTAACCTTGAGTAACATAGGCTATAATTAATTTTGATTTAATAAGCGTTAAAACAACCCCTAAAACAATAAATATTAATTGTTATACTTTACTTAAAGCTATAGAGCTGAAATTTGTACAGTCATTTCTTACAAGATACATAGAAAAAGTCAACTATATTTGCATTTTGTCGCGTGCTGCTAAGAGATGAAAATGTAGTAAAAATGGTGATTGTTATACTTAAAACTAGAGAATAAACCCTTAATAAATTAAGGAATTTAAAAATAAGAAACCACTTTGTTACATCCTAATTTAAATAAATAAGACTTATTAGGATTTAATAGTAGGGCCTATTTATATAAAATAATCTGTTTTATTTGCTTCGACGCGAGTCAACGCGGGGGTTGGCAAGCGAAGCGAGCAGGAGGCAGAGCCCTCTAGTGTATTGTATATCAATATTGTATGTAACTAAAGTATGTTATCTAACTTACTTATTTGAATTATATTACACAAATTGAAAATTTCAGACTTTCTTTTTAATATAATTGTATTTGTGTAAAGATAAAAAGTAAATAAACGGTACCAGGAACTGGCACATACTTTCTCACAAACATATTTCAATTATTAAACAGATTAACTGTGACTTCATAATTAACAGATTCACTGTTATTCATAATTGTACGAGGGCTAGGAGAGGTGATTTATTAAAGTAGGAGATTAACTAATAAATATTATTATTATTATCTAGAGAGAAAACTATTGGATCGGTTTCGAACAAATTTGCACCAAACACGTCTATTAGGCCTGTATAGATGCACGAAAAAAGGTTTTGAAAATTTGTAGCCAAAAAAAACCAAAAATCAGTTATAATTATTATTATTAGCTAAACGAGAATTTTTAGAAAGATGCGGTTTTTTGCATACGGTAGAGTACATTAAAGGCTACAAATAAGCAAAATTTTATCAAAATCTTTAGAGCCGTTTTTTTATAATACAGACATACATACAGACATACAGAAATACAGACATACATACAGACAGACATTTTGTAAAAACCACTTTTTTTTACTAAATGGATATTTCCACAAAAATCTCAACATCGATTTTTTTGCGATCACTATACTTTCTAGAAAGTAAAATTTTAGTAGATCAACTGAATTCACTTTAGGATGTGTAAAATCATTCGTAAAACTAATTATTCTTGTCAATTTGGTCCCGTTTGTTGAAATTTGTACATTTTATTTCTTATTTGAAGAAAAATATATTGGATGCAATACTTTTTTAAGTTGAAAATCTTAGTACTTTCCTCTTCAAGTATCATTTTTATATCGTAAACTGACGAACTGTTTTCCCGGCTGTATATATACTGTGTTTATCAGCATATTAATGTATGCCAGGCCCTAAAGCAGGAGCGAAACAACCTATTTAGACAAATTCAGTATCATTTCATTCGCTTTGATACGTTGCTCCTTCAGGTATTATAGAATACACGACATCACAAAAAATCCAATATTTTATACGCCAGTCACCATTTCCTTACATCTAAAGAGAGGTTATGCTTATAATCTTATTGAAGTAAGTACTTGAAGAGATAGGTTCAAATATAAATATTAAAATAAATAAATAAATTCATATGAAAATCTAAATACAAGTCACTAGGGGAAACCCCTTCGTGCTTCGCACGCCAACTCCGTTGGAACCTTCTATACACATAATCATGTTGTGTTTTCTTTATAATAAAGGTGTAAGATTAATAATAATCCCAAAGCTAAGATGTAAAATAATGTTAAATGTTCAAATCAAATTATTTCGTGTATTTTATAACAGCAGTTATAATAAAGGTTAAAAGAACCAGCAAGGCTCAGGTCTACACTTTAACAAAAACCTAACCTAAAAGTTAGAAATACAAATAATTACTTCAAAGTTTGAAAACAGCTTAATAGAAATATTGGAGCAAACAGCTGTTTTATCTGTTATTTTATTCAATTGGTGGCTATGGTATAATAAATGTAAATGTGTTGGTTCATCCGTCTAGGCCTAACCTAAGATTTTTTTCCGAATAAATTTACAAATATTGAAATAAAAAATGTTTTTATCAAAATGAATTCTAACCCATGTTACTCAGGGATAGTGTAGCTGTTTATTAGTAAAACTATGTTTTCAATCGGTTCAGTAGTTCCAGAGATTACCCCCTACATACAAACGAACAAACAAATTTTACCTCTTTATAATATTAGTATAGATTATAGGTTTTCACTGACACATTCCTTGTAATTTTATCAAATAAATTACACCATTTTGTGTTCACAGTAACCAAATTATTAGCAGTTTTTAAAGTATAAACTGTCTAATTTACAGGAGAACGTAGATCATTACCATTTTTTTTTTAATGAAAAATGTATTCGTATATTGTGTATAATGTTATAAAACTTCACAAAGGACCACGTATTTTCAGAATTTTGTAACATAGTATTTGATCTTAGAATTACGACTATACAATTTTAGATTATGTCAAGAATAAATGTGGAAAACGATATTCCAACGATGAGCGGTTATTGTGTGAGTGGCGCTGTTTTCCTTAACCTAGGTCAGTGGATCATTCAGTGGACTAGTCAATGGATCATTGACAACTTTACTCCCGGCAACTTTACAAAGATTATACACACAAGTTAAATAGCTTTGACGAACGTACGTACGTTAGTAACATATAATAAGGCATCAATGAATGAACTATTCGAGAATACATCGGTCCCTGTGATTATGGACGGTTCGCGTTCGTAACTTAGCGGAACATATAATGATCTAGCTATGTGCTTCACAACATCATTTTGAAACTTCTGCCCCTACGCAACCTATATCGCATATTTCAGAAAGGGCCCCTAATTAGTTCATATATCTACATAGTAACTTTTATACTTCTAGGTTCCGAATTTAACTCCACATCCTGATCTAAATCTTCAACTCGATGCAATTTTGTTTTGTATTTTAATTTGATTTAATAGAAGCACAGTTTGAAATAATATTTAGTACGTGGCATTACTATATTTTTAAAGTGTAAACTTCTATAGGCGCACCTCTTCTAAAAATTGCAGGCGGTGAATCGGATTTTACCGTCACGCGTCACCCTCTACCATATATAATAGGCCTACACTTGTGCCCCTATATAACAGACTATAATATAGTTTACTTGGTAATACCTCTAAAATGGACACTGCGCTTCCTCATTTTGTAACTTGTGTTATAATAGTTTACTCGGTAATGCCTATGAAATGGACATTGCGCTTCCTCATTTTGTAACTTGTGTTAAAATAGTTTACTTGGTAATGCCTCTGAAATGAACAGTGTGCTTCCTCATTTCATAAATCGCCATACAAGTTTACACTTCTAATGTGTGGTCTTAAGCACATCTGGATTTTTCCAGGTTTTTATTTGTATAAAATGATGCATGAAAAACAAATTTTAACTAATTCCAACTCCTCAGGCGGCCTATGCAATAATAAATAAAATAATCATATAATTAGTTTTAATTCGTATGGAACAATAATTACAATAATTATAATTGATTATACTAAAATTAGTGAAATAAAACTTATTTATCTACTAGGCCTGCTAAATACATTATTGTCATAGAATTTTCTATTCAGTGAGATTTTTTAGTAAATACCTGTTGACATTCTATTAATTTTATTAAATTAATTGTCCCACCTTGTTCAACTGTTTATTGATGGATAGTGGATTGTTTCTAAATTAAAACTTGTGTATCCCTAATTTCACGAGATATTTATTCAGTTATTACTGGTTGAATTTATTAGCCGTTTACAAATATGCTGTCAAAAATAAGGCGGGATTTCCTATTCATAAGAAAGGCATAGTAAAGAATTTAAAACACGAGGCCTTGCTCCGTTATAGCATTCCCTTGTGAGGCATAAAACTTGATTGTCTTGTACAGTAAAGGCGGGTGTTATATATCTTCCTTTAAATATCTACATTAGGAACTCGTCTGCTAAGAATTTGAGAAATAAAAAAATACTCAAGATATCTCAGTTTTCGATAATCATTGAGCTAAATGTTTATTGGTCAGCTGGTATGCTACGTAAAGCAGCTCATTGGTAGTTTGATGTTTCATAAGCTACTATCCACGAATGTCGTTGGTTCAAACTATTGACGTTGCATTTTCCGTTTGTTTTTTGTTTTTTCACTTCTTGTCCTTTATTGAACTGAAGGGAACAAAAAGAAGTTGTTTACGAAGAAAATAATGTTTTTTTTTATTTTATGTAAATTGTGTGCTTAAGACCACACGGGAGAAGTGTAAATTTTTTTAATTAACACAACTTACGAAATGAGAAAGCACAATGTTTGTTTTTAACACAACTAACGAAATGAGAAAGCCCAATGTTTGTTTTGAACACAACTTACGAAATGAGAAAGCACAATGTTTGTTTTGAACACAACTTACGAAATGAGGAAGCACGATGTTTGTTGTTAACACAAGTTACGAAATGAGAAAGCACAATGTTTGTTTTGAACACAACTTACGAAATGAGAAAGCACAATGTTTGTTTTAAACACAACTAACGAAATGAGGAAGCACAATGTTTGTTTTTAACACTACTTAAGAAATGAGGAAGCACAATGTTTGTTTTTAACACAACTAACGAAATGAGAAAGCACAATGTTTGTTTTTAACACAACTAACGAAATGAGAAAGCACAATGTTTGTTTTGAACACAACTTACGAAATGAGAAAGCACAATGTTTGTTTTTAACACAACCAACGAAATGAGAAAGCACAATGTTTGTTTTGAACACAACTTACGAAATGAGAAAGCACAATGTTTGTTTTTAACACAACTAACGAAATGAGAAAGCACAATGTTTGTTTTGAACACAACTTACGAAATGAGAAAGCACAATGTTTGTTTTTAACACAACTTACGAAATGAGAAAGCACAATGTTTGTTTTGAACACAACTTACGAAATGAGAAAGCACAATGTTTGTTTTTAACACAACTTACGAAATGAGGAAGCACAATTTTGTTTTCAACACAACTTACGAAATGAGGAAGCACAATGTTTGTTTTTAACAAAACTTACGAAATGAGGAAGCACGATGTTTTTTTAACACATCTTACGAAATGAGAAAGCACAATGTTTGTTTTGAACACAACTTACGAAATAAGGAAGCACAATGTTTGTTTTGAACACAACTTACGAAATGAGGAAGCACAATGTTTGTTTTTCACACGACTTACGAAATGAGGAAGCACAATGTTTGTTTTTAACACAACTTACGAAATGAGGAAGCACGATGTTTTTTTTAACACATCTTACGAAATGAGGAAGCACAATGTTTGTGTTGAAAACAACTTACGAAATGAGGAAGCACAATGTTTGTTTTGAACACAACTTACGAAATGAGAAAGCACAATGTTTGTTTTGAACACAACTTACGAAATGAGAAATCACAATGTTTGTTTTGAACACAACTTACGAAATGAGAAAGCACAATGTTTGTTTTGAACACAACTTACGAAATGAGGAAGCATGATGTTTGTTGTTAACACAACTTACGAAATGAGGAAGCACGATGTTTGTTTTTAACACAACTTACGAAATGAGGAAGCACAATGTTTGTTTTTAACATAACTTACGAAATGAGGAAGCACAATGTTTGTTTTGAACACAACTTACGAAATTAGAAAGCACAATGTTTGTTTTGAACACAACTTACGAAATGAGGAAGCTTAATGTTTGTTTTTAACACAACTTACGAAATGAGGAAGCACAATGTCCATTTTAGATGTATTACAAATTAAACTATACATTGTATTAACATTATCACATTAAGCTTATTATGTGGGACAACCTGTTATACTTATATACCCAACTCAAATATACTAAATTAGCAATGCGATTGTGGCCATAACCGGCTAAAGGTCTGGTCTATAGTGATGGAATCTGTTGGTCCGAATCTCGCCAAGACCAAAACTTTTTTCAAACAGATGGAACAGAGAGTTTCACTTTAGGGGCGTTTCACTTTAGGAGCGTTTCACAAAATGCATGGTGAAACGCGTGACGGTAAAATCCCATTCACCCCCAGCAACAAGAAAACTATATACTCTGCTATACACACATGTATACAAATTGTTTGAACATGGTGCGCCAATGTTTTTTTTTTTTTTTTTTTTTGTATCATTAACAATGACTTTCCCGACATCAGGTTACTTGTGGGTTTGTATAATAATTATAAAACTAATTGTATATTTAATGAACAAAAATGGAAGCGTATTATATTTCAGTAATATTGTTAATATTTCAAATTTTGTTCAGGATCATAATTATTATCCAATTTAAATAAACTAATTTAACAGCTACGAATTTTAATGAAGGAGACAGTTTTGTCTATATGCAGCGTGTAACGGGATACCTGTGCAATACATGTAATAAGCAATTCATTAGTTATTACAATATACTCTTGGTAGTCCAGTCATGTTGGACAAATTACATAAAAAAAACTCTTATAAGCTAGGGATTTAGTATGAATGTTGTATTTAGTTACTGTAAAACATACCGCCATCTTGTAAAATGTACCAATTACATAACTTTTCTCTTTTCTTTTATATTTTGTGAATCTTTCAATGTTACACTGCTGATGCCTACGTTGCATTTCGCTGCCAAGCTAGGCTACCTTAATAAACTCCTACTGAATTTACCCATGGTTTGTTTTGATATTTATGTTGGAACCCATGGCAATCTATTAACCTTTTACCCTCTATTTATTTGACACTTGGCTCCTCTACTTGAAGACGTATTTTTGTTTATTCGCCTAAACAGTAAACATAACTTATTATATATCATTTTGTTCTGAACAAACCAGAGAATAAGGAAACAAATTTTAAGAAATTAAAATAAAAACGTTTCATTGAGTAGTCCTATGAATATAATAGGTCAGAAAAATCATTTAATTATTTTGTTTTGTAATGAAATTAAAAATAAGAATAATAGAGTTTAGAGCTTTGGAAATACTTTTTTACACTAAATGTGACGATTATAAATAACTAGTTGGCCCGACCCGGCTTTGCACGGAGAGACAAATCATAATTAAATATGGGGATTTTTAGAAACCCCCAAACCCCCCTTCCCTAAAATTTCGAAGTTTTTGAAACCCGTTTTTAGCGAGCATCTATGGCCCTAGAGGAAGCTACATACTAAATTTCATTCCTATCCGTTCAGTAGTTTTGGAGAAATCGTGCATTAGTAACTTTGACCCTCCCCCCCCCCCCCCCACCAAATCACCTTTAAAATTTCGAATTTCTTTAAACCCTTTCTTAGCGAGCATCTATGGGCCTAGAGGAAGCTGTGTAGCTTCCTACCTGCGGTAGGAGCTTCCTACCTTCATTCCAATCCTTTTGGTAGGTTTTGAGAAATCGCGATTTAGTAACTTTGACCCCCCAAAACCCACCCTAAAATTTCGAATTTTCTGAAACCCTTTCTTAATGCGCGTTTAGAACCTATAAAGAGTATTAGTGCCAAATTTCATGTTTGTAGGCCTCGTGGTTTTGGAGAAACTGTGACGAGTCAATGGTATTTGGCTTTTATAAGTATAGATTAAAAAAATGGTTTTGAGGTTTACTAAAATTATTTAAGAGTAGGCATATTTTGAATATATTAGATCGAACAAGAAAAAAATAATGATTTTTTTATGAACGTAAAAGTAGTAATAAAAGTTATTAGAGATTTTGAAAATACTTTTTACATTAAATAAGTCAATTGCATTTATATTTATTGAAAAATATATTTTAACAATACCATTTTTTGTGAAATAATGGAACTTAACCATGGTAACATATAGTTTACAAAAATGACATTTCTCAACACAAAATAAAATAAAGACAAAATTACTACATTATTTACATAATAAACAAAATTCTCACAAAAGTGCTTCGCAAAACTGCAAAATAATAACGTATACCATGTTATGTTAATTATTTGAATTTATCAAAAAATGTATTAAAGGTGGTTGTTTTTTACTTTAGATGATATTAAATTATTACCACTTCTTTATATTTAATTTCGTAATTATTTAGTGTTCATTTAATCCAAGATACCTGCATCATCACAGATGTTTTTTGCGAGGACTTTATTATATTATTTTTCCAGTAGGTAAATGCAACATAAATACCAAATACTATGCTCAGTAGGAGGTTATTATAGTAGGCCTATCCTAGCTTGGTAGCGAAATGCAACGAAAGCGCCAGCAGTGTAACACATTAAAATTCACATAAAATATAAAGGAAAAGAGAAAACTTATGTTATTAGTATAAAACTGTTCATGAAATTCCAATCTTTAAATTAAAACAAAAATTTGATTGTTAAATACATCTTTATAACTTCCCTTAACGGTAATTAGTTTTTTAACTGTCAAAATTTTGTTCCAAATATTGCATTTTATGGCTAAACGGTTAATTTTATTGAAAATTGCTAACAACAAAAGTTGTAGCTCTTTTTGTGACAAACATTTTTTAATTATAAATAGTTTTTGAGTTATGGGGAAAACTTATGGTTTTTGGACGCTATTTTCCAAGATGGCGGTAGTAGTACAGGTTTTTTTTCCAGTACTTTTAGTATATTATTACAGTAGGTAATACATACCAAATCCCTAGCTTATAAGAGTTTTTTTCAGGTAATGGGGTAATTTTTATTTAAAATGACTACACAGGTTTAACTGAATCATGACTGTCCCACAATTCGAAAATTCAAGTCGAATATGTCGGAGAAATAACAAAGATCGCATCCATCCAATCTCAAAAATGTGTAATGAACACATACATCAAATTGAAGCTACTAAAAACTATGAATTTTTGTTAAAGAAAATAAAAATCGGCTTCGCTTTCTATATTTTCTACGGACATCAAATTATATTTGTGTCTATAAAATGTTAACTATAGAAGAACTGAGAAGACTAAAATAGATTTTAAATAAAAAAACAGATTGTACAGGCTTTACTGTTTGTATGGAAGAGTTTGTTTTAATATTCTACTTTTGAACATGCTATGCGGTGTTTTATTGTAGTTGTTCACGCAACTATAGTAGACAATCACACATGGTGAAGTACGCATAAAATACGTCACGCGATATCGCCAAGATATTATAATTCTAGTGTGATGACTGTTGCAAAACTATTCATTCTCTAACCCCCCTCCTTCTTCCTCTCTGCCCCTCTCTCCTCCCTATCTCTAATTTTTTAGAACAATTATTAAACATTACAGTCAAATCGGTAAAATTTAATGAAACACATTTCTGATGAACTCACTTCTTTTCAATTTTATTTATTACCAAGCCAATCCCGTTGGAACCTTCTATACATATAATCATGTTATCTTTTCCTTATAATAAAGCTGTAGGATTATTAATAACCACAAAGCTAAGATGGTAAATAATGTTAAATGATCAAATCAAATTATTTCGTATATTTTATAACAGCAGTTATAATAAAGGTTAAAAGAACCTTTATTTCAATAATTGCAGTAAAACCGTACAAGTGAGATAACATCGACCAATATCTGGAGATATCAGAGTAGCTCAGTTGGTAGAGCGTCACGACGGAAACGTGAAGGTCTCGGGTTCAACTCCCGGCCTTGGTCTATGTTTTTTCACTTGTAACTTAATTAAATATCTTTCTAGCCATAGAAATTCGATGGACAAAAAACTTCACCAAAATCAGTATTTTTTACTATTTCCAACCGACTACATTGTATGTACATGCGAGTATGAATGTGTAGTCAAATTGCCTACTCAGCGCCTTAATCGCAACACCACCATGAGCATAATTTTTACATTCATCATCACCACAAACACAAGTAATGTCTTCAGACTTATTTAACCACAAAAAAATTCATAGTTTAAGAAGAACTGACTGAAAATCAACTTACAAGATCGTGTTACATTGCTGCTAGTAAGGTAATAGAAACTTTAGTATTTGTAATTTGTGTTTTATTTGATAGCCTTTGTTTTGTTTGAGGATCATATAGGAGTGACTGTTTAGGAAATAATAAATTCAAACTAAATAAACGGTACCAGGAACTGGCACATACTTTCTCACAAGCATATTGAAATTATTAAACAGATTCACTGTGACTTTATAATTGTAAGAGGGATAGGAGAGGTGATTTATTAAAGTAGGAGATTAACAAATAAATATGATTATTATTATCTAGAGAGAAAAGTATTAGATCATTTCGAACAAATTTGCACCAAACACGTCAATTAGGCCTGTATAGATGGACGAAAAATATTTAGAAAATTTTTGAAAAACAACCCCCTTTATGGCCAAAAAACACCAAAAATATGTTATTATGATTATTATTACTAGCTAAACAAGCATTTTTAGAAAGATGCTGTTTTTTGCATATGGCTACAAATAAGGCAAATTTGATCAAAATCATTAGAGCCATATTTTATAAAAAAAAAAAAAAAACAATAACTCAGGGGGTCCCTAAACGGATATTTCCACAGAAATCTCAACATGGATTTTTTTGCGATCACTATACTTTCTCTGTGCTATAGTATATAGTGAGAAAGTAAAATTGCAGAAACTGATAAATTAGTGATCAAAGGCTCCTTCATATAAAACAAAGCGTTGAATCCGGCAACGTCTTGTGTTCGTGCTGTGAACTGCCTGGAGACTTAGTCCCTTTGGCCGACACTATAGCGTCTCCCCTACACAACTAAATATTCCTGACATGTTCCAGTGAAGAACTGTCTGAAGAGTAAATAAATCATCTTGTCGAACATGTGAGACCCTGCAAGCGCTTCTCATGAGAATTTATTGTACGTTCCGACAGGCTATAGCCTAGCTGCGAGAACCCCTTCCCATACTCTTTCTGCATATTATTAAATTTATGATGCGAAATATAACCAATTTATACAAATAGAAGCGATAACTTTAACTACGAACTAATACTGTGCCGTCTGGTGAAAGAAAATTTAAATTGGAAGTAGAACTGGACCTAACCTAAAGACAGGAAATGTATTCGACAAAATTTTACTCCAAAATTTACTAAGCGACAACGTGCTTAGCTTAGCTGACGAGAACGAGATATCTGAAATATTCTTTCACAGGCAAAAACAAAAAATACAATTGAAATGGTGTAATTAAGGGTCTTCTATACCTTGCGTATAACAGCGTAAACACGCACTTCGTATTACCGTGTTTCGGACGCCGTTTTTCAACTTAAAAAGTTGTGAATCCTCTTAAATTGTTCAGAAAGGCTATGTGCTTTTGTCTTATACCTCATAATTCAAAAAAACCGACGGCAAATACTTTTAATCAACGGTTTAATTAAGTAAAAATTGATCATTTTTAATGAATTTTTTTGGTAGTTTTAAACAATAATTTCCGTATTTTAAGGTAACACGTAAAAAATTTGAAGTCTTTTTTATAACTTAAAGTCATTTCCCAGAAAATTAATGTATAAATAGAATCCTAAACACGGTAATACGAATGCATGTTTCAACGATTTTGCTACGTGAGATTTTATCCTTCTGTTGCTCTACTACCAAAGCTACAAAAGTCGCCTCTAGACAGAGCCGCTGTCACTTACGCACGCACAGCTTAGTCATCGTCTTCCGCCTCGACACTTCCTCAAATAAATGCATCGCAGTTCCCAAACCATAAACCAATGTGTTCGATATACATTTATGTTACGTTGATCCTGTTGGTGTCTTAGTCCAGTCAATGAGTGCTCAAAAGAGGGGTGTAGAGTGCATGGAATATGCGATAATTTTTTACTTTAGGACTTTGTTAGGAGTAGTTAGGAGGTAAACATACTAAAAGTCCCCACACCTGGGAGGTGAGCATAAGGCGGGAGGGGGGTGGAAAGGTTCCATTTTTAGGTTTTTCGCTTATCTCTCGGAAACGGTGCACTGCAGAAAAAAATGTTTCAAATAAAAATGAAAGTTAATTACATTTCCTATAAAATAGTTTCTGTACGTATTTGTCGAATTCTCAACGGCTTTCAAGATATAAGTTATTGAAAATCGAAAATTTTCGAAAAAATCGTGTTTACCTCACTCTTTTTGTTAAACATTTGCTTATAATGCCTCCCACGACCGTTTCTCAGAAAAAAATTCAAAAACAAAGTTGTAGAACATTAAATTTTCTTGAATTTTATATACACTTTTGCCATTTTATCTTCAACCAATCAAAAGTTATAGAATTTCTAAGATGTAGGCTACTCTTAATTTCGATGTTTCTCTAGAAATTAGTGTATATTGAGAGCCTGTTGCGTTTTAACTGCTGTAACTTGCTATCATGATGAAGAACAATACTTTAACAATGGAAATAAGGTAATTGCAATTGAAACACAACATTTTTTTATGAACTACTAGGGGAATCCCCTGCGTGCTCCGCACGCCAACCTGTTAGGACATTCTATGCACATAACAATGTTATGTATTTTTTTATAATAAAAGTGTAGGATTAACAATAACCCCAAAGCTAAGATGGGAAATAATGTTAAATGTTCAAATTCAATTATTTCGTTTATTTTATAACAGCAGTTATAATAAAGGTTTTAAAAGAACCAGCAAGGCTCTGGTCTACAATTTAATAAAAACCTAACATAAAAGTTAGAAATACGAAAAATAGTTGCTTCAAAGTTTGAAATCAGGTGTTAATCGAAATATTAGACCAAACAGCTGTTTTGCCTCTTATTTTATTCAATTGGTTGCTGTGATTATTCATTAGTCTAGGCCTAACGTAAGAATTTTTTCCAACTAAATTTACTAAGTTTCTCTAGAAATTAGTATGTTGAGAGCCTGTTGCGTTTTAACTGTTGTAACTTGCTATCATGATGAAGAACAATACTTTAACAATGGAAATAAGGTAAGTGTAATTGAAACACAACACTTTTTTATAATTATAGCTTTTATTATATTATACGAATCATACAATGAAAGTATTTACATGGACTGATAGAGGCTGTGTACCACGATAAATGTCGGTTGGACTTTGTGAGACCGTTAGGCCTATATCAGAAACCCTCAACATCCACGTGTGAAGTTTAGACACGTTCTATATAATATATTCCAAACAAAACCATTTTTAAGATATTTAAAAAATATTTAGGACTAGGAGGATTGTTTATGCTATAGGCCCTAATAGTGAAATAATTGGTTTTGTGAAAAAATAGATGAAATAGAAAATTACTTTAAAATAACAAAAATATAATAAAAATATTGTGATATTTATAAAATAGTAAATATTATGCTAGTTTAACTAGTTTGTTTTACGGTCTTTTTTTAAATAGGCTACCATTGGTATCTTGTAGACTATAAATCTGACAGCAAACTTTAAATGGGAGAACTTTTCTTATTTTTTTAGAAATTTAAAAATATTTAGTTAAAATATTTGTAAATGGCTGCCATTTTCCAATAGAGTGGTAAAATTTCAAAATTGTACAAGTTATTTTAAGACGTTTTTATTCTTGGAGTTTTCTAATATAAAAACATCGTACTTTGTAATGAGAACTTGTAGCCTAATAAACTGAAGGCTTTACATTTAAAAATATTTTAACTACCTACATATTTTTAATTTCTCAAAAAACAAGGAAAGGTTCCCTATTTAAAATTTGTTGTCAGATTTATAGTTTACAAGATTCTAATGGTGGCCCATTTAAAAAAGACACAATATATATATTCGTATTATTATTGTATACTGATGTAGAATGTACAGCTATGAGATATGGTAAAGACAATGAAATAAACGCAATATCCCAATTAGAGGACAGCTTCAACGTAACAGTAAACCGATGTGGATTATTTATTGACGCAGACATTCCTTACCTGGGTGCATTTCCAGATGGCCTAGTAGGTACAGATTGTATAGTTGAGGTAAAATGTCCAGAATCGTGTAAGAATTTAACACCAGATGAGGCAATAAGATCAGGAAAATTTACTTTTTTAAACTCAGGTAAACTGAGTGAATGTGTAAATAAAAATCACAACTTCTATTTCCAAATACAAGGCCAACTGCATATAACTCAACGAGCAAAATGTTACTTTGTATTATGGACTCCACTTGGCTTTCGAGTTGAAATAATTCTACGGGATGATGAGTTTTAGTCTAATCAAATGGTAGACAAATTACAAAGATTTTACATTAATTGTTTTTTTGCCATAACTCGTAGATCCACGGCACACCCGTTCCATGGAAATTAGAAACCCAGAGTATATTGCTAAAGCAATACAGGTTCAAAAGTCCAAGAAAATCAAATAAATTAAATAGTCAGTTCAGTTCATGATAAATAAATTATTTTTATATTGTTTGCCTTCAATTATTGTACAATTCTCTGTTTGAAACTTTTATTTGTTAATGATAGAAGTTTAATTGTATTATTATTATTAATTAATTTGACATTTGCCATCATTAGTACGACGTTTCGGGAATACTAATTAACTCAAGTTATCAAGTGACTAAAAACTGTATAGGTTAGTGGTATATTTTAGTTTTACATTGTATTTCTTTAACATAGGCCTAGTTCTCGAAGTTTATGTCCTTGTAGTAAAGTTTTAGTCACTTGATAACGGAAGTTGGTTTGCATTCCCGAAACGTTGTGTTATTATTTTACACATAAATGATAGCATATGGAAAACCAAATAGCTTGCATTGTTATTTAACTTAATCTTTGGCTGATAACCTGCTCTGTGCAAGGGCTAGAATTTTAGAGAATAACACTAAACATGTTGAATGTACATTATATTTGTAATAACTCCAATCACGTTGTATGTATATATTTTGTCGTAATACTAAACATGTTCCTTGTATATATTTTTAATAATAATAAATATGTTGTATGTATATACAGTATTTTTAATAACACAAAATATTTTGTATGTGTATATTTTTAATAATACAAAACATATTGTATGTATATATTTGTAATAGTACCAAATATGTTGTATGTATATATTATAATAATAATAAATATGTTGTATGTATATATTTTAAATAATAATAAATATGTTGTATGTATATACAGTATTTTAACAACACAAAATATTTTGTATGTGTATATTTTTTAATGTTTAAGCTTATGGAAAAACTTCTTATGTGTATATTTTCTATAAGCAGTAATACTAATATTTTATATCTAGATATTGTTATTTTTGTATTTCAGATTTTTTCATAGAAATTAATTACATAATACTGTTTAAAATTGTATGGCGCAGCATTTATTTTGTACAGTGCAGTAACCATTATTAAATTCAGAAGCTTTAAATTTATCTGAAAATATAATTACTTATATTAGTTGTACTCTCAGTAAGATAACATTTATTTATTATTTTAGAAAATCAAAATCAAGAGTGTTTACTATTCTTCGAATTGCGTTGAATAGCCTATAAATAATTGTAATTTGTATATTTTATTGCCATGTATAAAGGTATTACTTATGACATTGAGTGTATACCTAAATTTTGAAACTCAAGTATGGTTTATATTATAATTTGTAGAAAACAATCCACTATATTTTTAATAATTTAACTTTTGTAGCCCGTTTAATTTCCAATCGAATTGTATAATGGTCAAAATAAAATTATCAAACAAACGATAACGGTATAACAGAGTCCATTAAATGAACCGTCATTATTTTCACTGTGGGCTATGTCAAATACGTAAAATTGCAGGTGTTATTTCAACACATTAAAAAAAAACTGTTCCATTTAATGCAGGTTAATACAAATTAATTATAAATGCCACGACGAGACAGAATGTCTTTTATTAGTAAGTAAACATTTGTTCCGCACCATAGTTTTATTTATTTACAATGCCTTATCTTTGTATTGGATGGTGCTTAGAGTTGAGGAAGGTAAGTGGGCGATGGCAGGCTGTGAGGCCTATGTTTTTAGTTTTGGGTTTCCCCCCCCCCCCCCCGGTTCTCCCCGCGCCACCACAAGGTCACTGACTGTACTCGGACAGATTTTATTAAAATCACACTGTACATTCGAAGTTTTTCCCCAAGGTAAAGAAGAGCCTTAACAATGCGTTTATTAAGAAAAAAAATTTACGCCATTAATTAAACAAAATTATTTATATAATATTTTATACGTCCCTGAAAATGAATTAATTACAATGTATCAAAAGAAATGAAAAACCCTCCCTTACAGAACAAACAAAATAAAGAAAACCCACCCCTTTTTAAATGACAACTAATTAATTTAACATAAATACATGGTTAACATTAAAGAAAATATAGTAACATGATATACACAAATTTAAGAAATAAATACCAAGTGTATTAATGTACTTAGTTATGCGCAAATTTTGTATAGTAAACAAAATAATTCCTGAAGTAATAAACAAAATAAAATAAAAGAATTTTGATTTATTATATCTTTTATTATTTGTGTCGCCACTAAAAAAAATTGAATTTGGAAAATTAGACCATGGAGGTCTGAAAAACGAAAATTAAGTACCTTGCTTCTCCCTATAAAAATATATATATAAAAACTAAGGCTAACCTAATTTAGGCTAACTAATACAAAAAAGTAAATCTGTGCGGTCTTCGGACCACAGTCAGAAACAAAGTTCGTCACTCCTTTTTTCAATTCTTTTACCAGCCTTAACGGCAATATACACACATAATTTTAAACTTTCAATTATTGCCGTTTATTATTAGTTTGTTTTTTATACAAATATTTACTATTTCCATACGTTTAATGTTATTTTAATAAAGGTTTAAAATTAATTACAACATCAAAGCTAAGATGTAAACACAGTTAAATGTCCATTCATTTAGACTTAAAATTACTTTCTAGGCCTAACCTAAAATTATTGTAAAATAAATTAAAATTAAATATACACACAATAATTTTAGGTTAGGCCTAGACTGAACCAACATTTTACGTTTATTGAATAATATGTTTACCTTTTAGTTTCCGTCTTGTGACTTCGTCTGTGTTTTTTTATATATGACGCGTTTCAAAATCTATGTTCCATCATCAGATTAACAAATAAATAAATTAACAGTTCACATCACAAAAACACAACAACATACAACTCACGACACATAACACACATAAATTGTCCGATAGACGACTACTACGGCGGGCGGTCGAACGACAACTCATTGATGGAGTTTATTTAATGTATTTCAACGCTTGACGATAATATCGGAGATACGCCGGACGGAACCGATCGTCTCTTAATTTAAATTGATGAACCAAAACACAAGTTTCTTGAATGTATTTACTTTCATTGCCATAACCAATTTGATAACGCCTTTTCGTTACTCGGATTTTATATTTGTCATAGCCATAGCAACCAATAACACTTTTTTCCGTTACTCATTGCATTTTCTATTTGTTAACTCCTACCGCAACCCGCGTTAAGGAACTTCCAAAACAATAATAAAATTAAATACGATAAACCAGTATGTGCTCCCAAAGGCAATCATGTTGCTTCTTTATCCACTCACAAAAGTCAAATTTAATACCACGTATTTATATTAAAACCAAGATATAAATATATATATATATTATAATTTGAATGTTCTCTTTTCAAAATGTCCCATTTTGTTGGACATCAAATTATAATATTAGTAAAACTTTTTTTTTTTTTCAATTTATGATAAAAGTTACTGTTAATTTTAAAACTACTACTACTTAGCTGAAGAAATAAGTACTAACTCCTTTATGGTTTTTATTTTACAATTTCTTTATTTTTATATTCTTTTTTACAATTTTATATTTTTTGCTTCAGAGCACAATGAATATTATTTTATATAATTTTTTGAAATAAGACTCTCTATCTCGGGTTAAAGAATCCCTGGCTGTCTTGTTGTTAAATAAGCAATCTTAAATTTACCACTTACAACTAACATACATGAAATACTAAACTAATTTATAAAATTCCTAAAACTAAAATATTAAAAGTCCAAAGTGTGTGAAAAGTTCGATCTAGATTTAAAAAGTTTATAAAGTTTATATTGATTTTGAAGTTTTAATATGGATGCAGTGTTTTTGAAAATGGATATATTTGTTGGTCAGGTATTACCTTCAATATGGCCTCTTGCCTACAAACTGTTTTCCTTGAAATTTACTACCGGTATTGTTTTAAGTTCCCATTTCCCTGGGACTTATAATTTCGTTTCTTCCTCCAAGTTACTTGTACTATTTAATTTCTTGTACTTTACTACTCTTGGGAATATACATTTTTTTTAATACTTTTGAAATACGTCTGCACTGGATCAAGACTAAAATCAGAGTACCTATTTTTGACGAAAATATTTTGTAATTCCCTCCTTAACAATTGAAAACTGCCTTCGATTTTCGTTTGCGCTATTTAGCCGAACATGGCATGTCTTGTTTGTAATAATTTTTTTTAAAACATAATATTTGGTCATATTTATTTTAATGCAATTGTTTATTTTCACTTTCCTAATTGTATAGGCCTATATCCACCTTTTTAAATGTTAATATTGTTTTATTAACTTAAAATATCCAATTCATTTATTTTATATAAATATACACTTGTATTCTCACACTTGATAATTTCCACACAGCTGTTCCGCTGCTTGGTTGCGATTACCGAAAAGAAAATATATTAACCCGTTAGCATTGCTAACCTGTCTTGTTCACATTATATTTACACACATTTGTTTTGAAATCCCTAACACTTTGGTTAAACTAATAACTAATTTACAATGATTTTACTTACTTTCTAATATTTGTTATGCTAAAACATGAATGAATTTATATCGTTAAGAACTGTGAAAATGTTCTTACTTGTCAACATAGGCTATGATAAATTTTACTCAGTTTGTTTAATATTTTGAAAAAGGTAAGTTTACTTTTAACGTAAATGTTATTGTTTATGAATTTTAGTGTTTATTTTAAGTATTTAATAGGACGAACTCCCGAAGTTGTTTTAATTTATTTACTTAGGTTATCTTGTATAAAAACGAAATTTTGAGGTTAATATGTGAAACTTACTATCCACAGTTCTTTTAATTTTCTAGCCAGACTTCTTAACCCTTGATTTTATATTTTATATTTATTCTAACCCTCTCAGTTGCTTTAAAATGTTACAATATATATATAAAAAGTCTTATATCATTCAAATTCAAAATTAACAAATTATAAATACGAAAGAAGATCATAAATATATAATACTAGCTGACCCGTACGGCGTTGCCCGTGGTGGTTGGTATTTTCAGTCTTTTTAACGTAATTGTATTCTTTTTAAGTGTTCAGTCAGTGAGTGGTATTTGGCTTTTATATATATAGATCTTAAATAATAAAAGCACTATTAATTGTCATAATAATAAAAGATCCAAAATTATGATTTTAGTAACTTTGATCCCACAATTTAAAATTTCGAAATTTTTCATACCTTTTCTTAGTGAGCACCTATGGCCCTAGAGGAAGGTACATACCAAATTTCATTCCAATCCGTTCGGTCGTTTTTGAGAAATCGTGATGAGTGAATCAGTGAGTGAGTGAGAGAGTGAGAGGTATTTCGCTTTTATATACCGGGTGTCCCACGAAGAGGTCCCTATTTTTGAATTAATATATTAGATGCACCGAAAACTCTACAAACCTGAAACTCAACAGTCCTAAAATACACATATGTAAAAGAAATACACCTGAGTATCAGTTAATTCTGACACATTAGGACAAAATGGCGGGATGTCAAAGAAATAGTACCTTTTCGTTAAAATAGTTTTATTTGCTTAAGTGTTACAACATAATTATTGAATTTTAACGATGTTACTAAGCACTAAACAACGTTAGGGAATTAAAGATATAAGTAACTCATAAATAAATTAAATCTATTTGATCCATAAACCTTATTCAAACTAATGTCCATCGATCGCAATGCACTGATGACAACGAAATAGAAAACAGTCATACGCTTTGCTGAACAACTCTCGAGGTATCAACAACAGTTCCTCTTCGATTAACCTCATTAGTTCATCGTCTTTCGCAATGTTATGACAGTAAACCTTCTCCTTCAAAAAGCCCCACAGAAAAAAGTCACAAACAGTCAAGTCTGGAGACCTTGGTGGCCAGTCCATGAAGCTGCTGCCACGACCTATCCAACGGTTAGGAAGATTTTGGTCCAAAACTGCTTTGGCCACATTAGCATAATGCGGAGGAGCTCCATCCTGTTGGAAAAAAACGTCTTTCATCTCAGGCAGAGAAAGATGAGGAACTATGTGATTGCTTAAAACTGATGCATACCTTTCTCCAGTCATTGTTTGTCGGGATATGTCATACGACAAATCACCATCCTTTTTAACAGCAGCCCAAACTGTTATACCTGTTGATTTTAATTTCTCTTCTTTTAAGATATGTGGATTTTTTGTGTTATAGTAATGACAATTATGCCTGTTTACAGTTCCTGTTCAATAAAATGTCGCTTCATCTGAAAACACGATTCCTTCATGCCATTTGCTATCTACGTCAGTCTTTTCAATTATTTTAGAACAAAATTCCAATCGTCTGTCAGGATCATCTTCAAGCAGTCCGTGAACTAAATGAGTTTTATAATGTTTGATTTTGTTCTTTTTGGCATACCTTTGGACAGATGACTTCGGTATCCCTGTAGCAGAGTCCACCTTTCTTACTGAATTAGGCGTATTTGGAGATTCCATGAAAGCAGCACATATGATTTCTTCATTTTCTATGTTGGAGGATCTATGATATTTTTTTTTTGTATTAACCCCGTTTCTAGTAGGATAGTCTTCCACTTACGAATAGATTTCCTTGACGGTGGAACTACACCTGGGTACCTTTCCCTAAAACACCTTATTGCTTCATAATCATTTTCAAAGGCAATAGCCCAGGAACAACATTTCACTTTTTGCTCAGTTGAAAACGGCATGGTACATAAGACACTTTACAATGCAACTTAATAACAAATGCCAATGTTTATTACCAAATATGTTCATTGTTGTGGATACACGGAGTCAGCTGATAGATTTAAAATAGTCTAAACAGCTGTAGCTGTTCCTATTCTAAATAAAAGTAGGTTTACCCTTAAAATACGATTGCTGATTTTGTTGTTTTTTGTTTTTCCGCCATTTTGTTTGGACCAGTCAGAATTAACTGATACTCAGGGGTATTTCTTTTACATATGTGTTAGTCACGACTGTAGAATTTCAAGTCTGTAGCGCGCTCTATACGTCTGTCATATCAATTCAAAAATAGGGACCTCTTCGTGGGACACCCGGTATATAGATAAACGGTACCAGGAACTGGCACATACTTTCTCACAAACATATTTTAAATTATTAAACAGATTCACTGTGACTTCATAGTTGTAGGTGGGGTAGGAGAGGTGATATTAAAGTAGGAGATCAACTAAATGTTGTTATTATTAGCTAGAGAGAATATTCGATCGATTTCGACCAAATTTGCACAAAATACATCTATTAGGCCTGTATAGATTCACGAAAAATGGTTTTGAATAATTTTGAAAAACAACCCCCTTTTTGGCCAAAGAATGGTAGTTTTGAAGAAATCGTGATTTAATAACTTTGATCCCTCCAAACCCCAACCCCCTAAAATTTCGAATTTTTTTAAACCCTTTCTTAGCGAGCAGCTATCCTAGAGGAAGCTACATACCAAATTTCATTCCAATCCGTTCGGTAGTTTTGAAGAAATCGTGATTTAATAACTTTGATCCCCCCAAACCCCTCCTGAAATTTCGAATTTTTTGAAACCCTTTCTTAGCGAGCGCCTATGGCCCTAGAAGAAGCTACATACCAAATTGCATTCGAATCTGTTCGGTAATTTAGGAGAAATCATGATTTAGTAATTTGTACCCCCAAACCCCCCTAAAATTTTTAATTTTTTAAAACCCTTTTTTAGTGAACACTTATGGACCTAGAGGCAGCTACATACCAAATTTCATTCCAATCTGTTAGGTAGTTTTGAAGAAATCGTGATTTAATAACTTTGATCCCCAAACCCCCCTAAAATGTCGAATTTATTCAAACAATTTCATAGTGAGCAACTATGGCCCTAGAAGAAGCTACATACCAAATTTCATTTCAATCCGTTCTGTAGTTTTTGAGAAATCGTGATGAGTGAGTCAGTGAGTGAGTGAGTGAGTGAGTGGTATTTTGCTTTTATATATATAGATTATTTTTCTTTAAATACTTTAATTTATTAATTAACCAATTTGTTTCGTAAGTTTTTAAGAAAATTGTAATATTGTGTGCACTGCATTCTTCAGCTGGAGGTTTTATTCTATAGATGTAGGAAAATTGGTGAGATATTTAACCACCCACTATTTTTAGAAGGATAGTCTTATGATCATTAAAAGATCTTATTTTATTTGTATAAGAACCATTTATAATTCAAATTTTCGTAATACCTTAGTAAGTATGTGCATAAGTACATAAATAGATATCGTCATTGTAAAATATCGTCAAATTTCAAACAGAAGACTTTTGAATATCACCTTGACCTATTTGTGTGAATTAAGTTTTAGATATTACTTTGTTTATTGTTTCAAACTATTTTATTTAAAAAAAAATTACTTTATAATATTTAATTTGTACCATCACCTGCGTCTTTACTATTTGCTCAAACTTATTACAGTTTATTATCACCAAAGCCTTAAGGAACTGATCCAAGATACAATTTTGTATAGGGTTGGTGTTAATACAATAAAAGAAAACCTTATTGAAGGTGACATCCCGTAATGCGTCGCCTTGGGGTGCACCACTCCTCCCTCCCTACGGTGGTTCACACTCTGCTTGGTGCTTAATCAATCCTTCTTCTGAGAAAATATTGTTAGGAGGTAAATAAATTAGAAATACGAAGATAACATGCGTACGCTATCGTGGAAAACTTTATATTTCTCAACGTAATAATGACTATACTTTTATATAAAACTACGGTTTTTATATATCATGCATTCGGCATTTCCTTTTCATTTCATGTTTACAATAAATAATAATTCGACCGAGCAGCTGAACCGCTGACGTGAGTTGAGCGAGTTTACAAAATTAAGTTTATATGCTTTAGGGTTACAACCAACTATTTGGGAAATTGATCTGTTCATGAAGGCACTGTATAGCTTCCTTTGAGTAGGAAATGTATTAGTAAAATATGGTTGCACCTAAGCGCTTCGTTTAACTCGCGGCGGAAAAACTCGCTTTGCAAGTTTGCCCCTCGAACTTGAGGCCTCGGGTTGTGGACTGCTTCACTTCGCTCGCTGCGTACAATGTCGGTCATAAGGTGCCCCCACGGTGGATTAGAACCGGGTAATTTTATGATATTTTAATTTTTGATCAATTTTGGGGGACCAAGCGAGCCATAAGTTCGCGTAAAAAAATGTGCAGAACGTTATTCTACATTAATATTTTAGATAAAACCCAAAAATTCATCCAAGTACGAAAACTAAAAAATAACAAAAAAAAAAGTAAAAAAACGTTCTTTAGATTGTTGGATTTTTTTTTGCTAACGAACTCGTTCGAGCGACACAGACAACCAACGTGTTCACCAAATTTGGACCAAATCTGATTTAAAATGCGGCCGTTAGAGTGCGAACACATATAATATATATATAATTTGTAATGACACCCCAAAACGTGTTCTGGAGACCATTATCGGTGCTCATTTACTACTCCCGACCTTAGGCCTCAACATAAGGATCACTGCAATAGCTCATCTTTGCTATAAGTTTGAGGGGTGACAAAATGTCATAAAAATAAAAGATACACAAAATAAAATGGATTGTTTTAAACTCATTATGTCGTTTAACCGATACAAAAAAAAAACAAACAAACAAAATTACTTAGCTTACTACGTTCAAAGTTCAATTAGTTATCTTTTCCCATTATTGAATATAACAAAGCCCAAAACCATGTCGACGAATGGACAGATAATATTGGGTACAGTAGATATGATAGTTGTAAATTAAGCTTGAGATACAAAAACCTGAAGTACGAATCCTCCATCTTTAATTTTACTTTCAAAAGGTAAGGCAAGTGACGTGCTATAATTTTCATTACAGTCTCTGTATTTGATAAATATTGAATTTCCTTCCACAGTTTAAATAATGTGTATTTTGAAAAGAATAAATAATAGACTTCGATAATAGCATAATATCTGAACATTTATACAACTGGTATTAAGAACTGAGGTTTAAATGAGACTTTGACAACTAGTTAGGACGTAATCAACAAACTATGCTTCATCAGCTTACTACACTTGTCGGCTTACTCCACTTTATCATATGATTAAACTCATGAGCTGACTACGCCTCATCAGCTGGCTGCGCCTCATCAGCTGACTAAGCCCCATCAGCTGAATACACCTCATCAGCTGACTACGCCTCATCAGCTGTATACGCCTCATCAGCTGACTACGCCTCATAAGCTGTCTACGTCTCATCAGCTGACTACGCCTCATCAGCTGACTACATCTCATCAGCTGACTACACCTCAGCAGCTGACTATTGCTCAACAGGTGAATACGCTTACAGAACTAACTACAAATCAACCACAATTTGGAACTCCATACCAACTTCAAGTATTGGCACTGGATGAATTTACGGAGTGATATTAAAGAACCCGTTTTCCTTCAGTGGCACGCCTTGAGGTTGGTTTCTTCAGTGATTCAACGACAAAGAGTCTACTATTTGTAGTTTGTATTTAAAATGTGATCTTGTTAAAAAAATGTTTCTAAACACACACGAAACTGTAAAGTAATATAACTTTAAGAAATCTTAAACCCAATTCAATAAGTTCTTTTGTTTTATGGTTATAACAATGCAATTACAAATATCTAGTATAATTTTTAAAAATATCAGAAAATACGTAAGTTTACGATCGTGTCAGACAACGTTATAACCTATATCTTACAACAATTTAATGTATATTCAATTAATGTATCAAGCTTCAAAAATGTAATCAAACTTCTTTTCCTGATCTATATATTAATAGGCAAGCACAAAACTTGTCGTCCTTTTTTCTCAGCTTGTGTGCATCGTAGGAGAAATTCGCGCATACCGTTAGAAAGGTAGTGTCCTGTAGTTGAGCAGAACCCCATTATAATTTACATCGGTCCTCAGGGATACGCCCCAGTAGCCCTCAAAGTTTCAATGTTAATCTTATGGAAGGTCAATCTTAAGGAATAAGAAGAAAGATTTCTTTTGATTTTATCAGGGGCACAAAAAACAGCTGTTCGTATGAAAAGCTTAAAACAGCTGATTTTGATCAAAAGCTGATTTTGATCAACAACTGATTTGGATCAAAAACTGAATATAATTTTAGGTTAGGTAAATCAAGCAATAGCAATAGCGAAGCATTGCCGGGTCCACTAGTAATATTCAATCTGCAGTGTAATTTGATAGTAATAAAGAACAAACATGTAATTTAACAGTGTTCGTAAATAGATTGCACTGCTGCGCTTCCGTTTAAACATTATTTCTTGACTATTTATTGGACTTACAAACTTGTTATAGGCCTATATATATTAATACTTAAAGCAAAAACTTTGTTACGAAAATCGCGCAACGGAGCAGTATGAAATCTGGCACAGTTAAAGTTTAAATGATAAAGAACTGCAGAAAGCTAATATTTGTATATAATAATGCTTCAGAAATACATAAAATTTTAATTAAACAAACAAAATAATTTTAGGTTTGGCCTAGACTGATGAACCAACACATGTTTCTTGAATGTATTTACATTCATTACCATAGCAACCAATTGAATTAAATAACAGATAAAGCAGTTCATTCAGGCTTAATAACACAAAATAATTTCTATAATATATTTTATATTCATCAGAATATCGCCAAATAAGTTTACACTTCTCCCGTGTGTTCTTAAGCACACAATTTTTTTTTTAAGATTACGAAAGTTAAACGAAGTCAATGCATTTTCGAACTACTTTTTAATAGAGGTTTGTCGTATTCTTAAAATATAATTTTCTTTATATAAATGTGACAATAATAAAAAGATTTGAAATTTATACTACTAACACAGGTAATGCCTATAAGAAATAAAGTAGACAAATTTGTATGCAAGCAAGGTTCGAACAAATCGTGTATAAATTACACAAAACGCTTTTTTAAATTGACCCACCTTCATTGTAAAACATCATGGAGCCCAGCTCCTGTCCAGCCCCTAACACAAAGCCTAATCGATTTCGTTCCACATCCTTTGATAACCCAACAAAGCGGAAAAGTGCAATTTTTACCCGTCAAAGCTGTCGATAAATCCTCTTTCTTTTTAACTTACTAAGGGTTGAAGTTATCGAGATATAAAACTTACAAGTATGAGATGTTACAAGGAGGCAGATTTTAACGAGTGGTGTCAAGTAACATCTTAACTTTTGGGGGCTGCGTTTGAATAACAAGCATGAAATCTCATTTCCCTAATTCAATATTTTGTTTTCTTATTGCGGTCTAAAAAATGTATAAATGCATTAAATATTCGTTGAAATTTATGTATTTTTATTTTTATCAACAACTGGTGGAAACCCCTTCATGCTCCGCACATCAACCCCGTTGGAACCATCTATACAAATAATCATGTTGTTTCCTTTATAATAAAGGTGTATGAATAATATAACCCAAAAGCTGGTAAATAATGTTAAATGTTCAAATCTAATTATTTCTTATGTTTTATAACAGCAGTTATAATAAAGGTTAAAAGAACCAGCAAGGCTCAGGTCTACACTTTAATAAAAGCCTAACCTAAAAGTTAGAAACACAAATAATTGTTTCAAAGTTTGAAATCAGGTGTTAATGGAAATATTGAAGCAAACTGCTGTTTTATCTGTTATTTTATCCAATTCGTTGCTATGGTAATAAATAGAAATACATGTGTTGGTTCCTCAGTCTAGGCCTAACCTAAGATTTGTTTCCGACTAAATTTACAAATATTAAAATAAAACATGTTTTTATCAAAATGAATTATAGCCTATGTTACTCAACCATGTTTTCAATCGGTTCAATAGTTCCAGAGATCACCCCCTACATACAAACAAACAAATTTTATCTCTTTATACTATTAGTATATAAAAATGCCTGCTGACGATGTAAAATTAGTAAATTTAAAAATGAACAATAACACAGTTCATAAATGAATTTAAAATATATTTGGCCAATGATTTAAGTAGGCATATGATTAAAATGCATAGTCTTTTGTTTTGTTTTCCACAATGTACTTATTGCAGGTAGAAAATACCTAAGTAGGCCAGTCGGTAGGGGTTTTTTAGACGAAAAGTACCTGTAATTTGCAATACGGCTGATTTTTTTTGTTTTTTTTTAAGTACCTTAAAGTATGTAGATTAACATAAAAAAAGTTTTTCCAGTCTATCGATTTCCCAAAGTTGAAAAAAAAATCGATTATCACTGTTTTTTCGATTATCCTTAATATTTCGAGCTGGGATGAAGATAGAGAAAATAAAAAATACCACCGTGTAGGGGAGGTATTTTTCAATAAAAAAGGTCTATGTACTTCTTTCCTCCGAGCAATGGTTTGTCTGGAAAAAAATCGATAATGCAGGTATGTATTTTGCAGCAGGGGAAATCACTAAAAGTTGAAATCTCATTCATATATGGTTGGCTCATTCTAAATTGGCTGAATTTTAATATATCGAATTGAAACTTGACATAGAAGTTAAAATATGTATTTTAAACATGTATGCTGAGTCTCAGCTTGTTATCTTGAAAATGACCGGATTTAGAGCCACTTGACTTATCAATGGGTTTCTCGATTTTAGTAGTACGGGACCCACGAACTAATTTTAATCTATTCCAGTTTCGTCAATTTTTGGAATATGAACATCAAATTTGTTTTACAAGTTGAATACACCCGTATAAATTTTCTTAGTAAGTATAAACGATTTTGTTGTTGTTATTTTTAAAAACAAGGCGCTTGAAAATAGTCTTCTGTTTTATCTATCTCGTTTTAACTATAGCACTTTTGGATTCAACGATCCATTTTCGACATTTTTGAACATATCGATGTAAAAAAATTTACAGAAGTTACAAACCCAATTGTTTTTTGCTATACTTATTTTAAAAACTATATTTAAAAAAATGACTAATCTGCAGCTGATCAACTCAAGCGTTTTGATAAAAAATCTAAAAAGGTCTAAAATTATACTTTTTTAATATACTTTTGCTTTTAAAAGTAAATAATGAAAAAGGTTTATACTCCTTGAACTTGTTTGAATCTATATATTTAACTTGTAAAAAAACTTTCAGGTTGATATTTTGAAAATTTTCTAAACTGGAGCCGATTAAAATTAGTTTGTGGGTCCGGTACTCCTAAAATAAAGAAACCCATTGATAAGTCAAGTGGCTCTAGATCGGGTCATTTTCAAGATAACAAGCTGAGACTCAGCATAAATGTTTAAAATATATATTTTAACTCCTATGTCAAGTTTCAATTCGATATATTAAAATTCGGCCAATTTAGAATGACCCAACGCTTCATATATGAATGACATTTCAACTTATAGTGATTTTCCCTGCTGCAAAATACATACCTGCATTATCGATTTTTTTCCAGACAAACCATTGCTCGGAGGAAAGAAGTACATATGACCTTTTTTTCTCTAACTTCATCCCAGCTCGAAATATTAAGGATAATCGAAAAAAAAGTGATAATCGATTTTTTTTCGACTTTGGGAATTCGATAGACTGGTAAACTTTTTTTATGTTAATCTACATACTTTAAGGTACTTATAAAAAAAATCAGCCGTATTGCAAATTACTGGTAGTTTTAACCTACACCGACTGGGCTAAAGTTAATTAGATTTATTTTGTCTTTGTAAGCCTAGGTAGTTTCTTTTGGAGAACGCAGTCAACAAAATAAATTGAAAACAATAAACAAAGATTCAAAAAGCATATTATTTCGTCGGTTAGCTTTAATACTACAACAAAAATGAAATAAATATTATAATAATAAATAATTACGTACAGTATAATACTCTAGTGTCTACTGGTTTCCTATGCTGCGAATTAACACAGTGCACATGGCACATGCGAGTAGACTGACTATGACGTTTGCAACGGAGATAGAAGAAATGATTTCTCCACGCACTGCGCATGCGTGTCAAACAACTCTCCTACTCTTTCCTTTCAACTGCCATTGAATTAGGAGAAGAGGAAGTGTTTTACTTTACGTCTGATCAGGCCAATTTGCCGTAACGCACCTAAACATGTTTCACTTCATTAACTGCTTTTATAGATCGGTTTCAACAGCATGACTAACACAAAAATTCAAATCAAGTCAAAAATGGTTGAATAATTGGTTATCTAAATTATCATTAAATTATTAATTACACTTTGATATTGTATTGTTTATACTGATGTGTTTCTTGAAAGTACTGTAATGAAAATAAATGTAATTGCGTGCTTAAGACCACACGGGAGAAGTGTAAACTTTTTAATAACTAACGCAACTTACGAAATGAGGAAGCACAATGTCCATTTCAGAGGTATTACTAATATTAAACTAATGTTAAAGCTATTACTGTATTAACATTAACAGATTAAGCCTATGATGTAGGACAATCTGTTACACTTATACACCCAACTCAAATATACTAAATTAGCAATGCTATAATGGCCTAACCGGCTAAAGCACTAGTATAAAGTGATGGACTCTGCTGTTTCAAATCTCGGCAAGACTAAAACTTTTTTCAAACAGATGGAATAGAGCGTTTTTCTTTAGGAGCATTCACACCGTATATAAAATATCCTTAGCTGGTTAGGCCACAATCGCATTGGTAATTTAGTATATTTGAGTTGGGCATATAAGTGTAACAGATTGTCCTACGTCATAAGCTTAATCTGTTAATGTTAATACAATGTATACTTTAATTAGTAATACCTCTGAAGTGGACATTGTGCTTCCTCATTTCGTAAGTTGTGATAAAAATGAACATTGTGCTGCCTCATTTCGTAATTTGTGTTAGTTAAAAATTCACGCTTCTCCCTTGTGGGCTTAAGCACACAATTACATTTTTTTTTTTTATATAGAATACACATTAATTAGATACACATCAGAAATACATCCTTTAAAAAAATACTATTTAAAAACAACAGACTTTATCTAGGCCTACCTAACTATACATACGGGGATTTTTAACTCGGTAAATGTGTACAATTACAAGGACTATAAAACTGTAGGAATATTTGTTAAGATTTTGTGTTTATGTATATTATTATACATATTTAAAGAAAGATAAAAATGTTAACTTTTAATTGCGTTTTATTTCATATTGATAGATCAATAATGATTTAGAAGTTATTAATATTATAGGCTATATTATTGACTGAAGTTGTAAACATAACCCCAAAGTATAATCTACGCTAGGTTTTGTTTGCGTATTATTACATATGATGGGTGAAATCAGCTGTTATATTATTAAGTTAAACGAATATTTATTTATTCTTTAAATGTTACTCCGCGTTCGCTCGTACGTACACTCGCTTTTATAGGAGTTGATTTTATTAATGGTTTTGAAAATTTTATTGTTCAATTAATAACAAAGAAAATATAACACAGATGAAGGTGAAAACCAAATTGAATTTCTCGTTCAAAGAAATGTTGATACTGTTATTATTATGATAGTAAAATGTAATGTACTGGGTTAACTTTTTAATTTTATACTTTTCGACTAGCTAGCCTATTTACTTTATACAAATTGTAAAACGTAAAGACAATCCATAATTTTTAAGTTAATCTCTCTTTTATATGGATTATACTGCATTTATATGGATTATCTAACGTACATTAGATTTCCTAACCAAATACACTTTAGTTGATAACCGTTGATTATGGTTACTAGTAATGATTATAGAAGTTCGCTTATTTACATCCCTATCACAGCTGCAAACATTCTCTCTCTGGAGGAAAAATCGTGAACTATTTCTTAGTTTTTAAACTTTGTTTTCTAATATCGCCACCAGGGGCAGTAACAAACTCTTTCACCTAGTAGTTTGTTAAACTGACACCAGTCTTACGGTACAGAGCGCTGATCAATATCGTACGGAAAAGTTTCAACTTTAACCTGAAGGTGGCGTTGCCTTAGTTATTTATTGGAAGAACGGTATAACATTGATTTATTTTACAGACAAAATTTACTTCAAAAATAGAATACATAAGATTTGAAGGTCTTTTTGGTGGTGCCGTCTATAAAAAACTAGAAATAAGTATTATGAAATATTAAAATGATAATTATTTATTAGAATTTGTTTTTATGTCTGGTTTTATAACTAAACAAAAATAAAGTTTCAACATTCGCAAAAGTCTACAAATTATTTCTTTATTTAATAATTTTAATTATTTAACATAATTTCTTTTAGGTAAATTTACATCAAATTCGTAGTTTGTTAAACATTTTGTAAATAACTGTGGGTTTATAGACCGTTTTATTCTTTTTTAACAATACTAAGCTGAAGAAACCCTATTAATTTCTTTATATATAAGTTAGTATATCTAGTGGTAACCGCTGTGTTCTCCGCACGCCAACCCCATTGGAAACTTCTATAAACGTAATCATGTTATTTTTCTTTTTAATGAAGGTGTACGATTAATAATAACCCCAAAAACTTAGGTGGTAAATAATCTTATATGTTCAAATCAAATTATTTCGTATATTGTATAACAGCAGTTATAATAAAGATTAAAGAACCAGCAAGGCTCAGGACTACACTTTAATGACAACCTAATCCTAAAAGTTAGAAATACAAATAATTGCTTCAGAGTTTGAAATCAGCTGTAAATAGAAATATTAGAGCAGCTGTTTTATCTGTTATTTAATTCAATTTGTTCCTATGGTAATGAATGTAAATACATTCAAGAAATATGTGTTATTGCATTGGTCTAGGCCTGATCTAAGAATTTGTTCGACTAAATTTACAAATATTGAAATACAAAATGTTTTTATTAAAATGAATTATAGCCTATGTTACTCAGGCATAGTGTAGTTTTTTATTAGTAAAACTATTTTTTCAATCAGTTCAGTAGTTCCAGAAATTACCCCCTACATACAAATAAACAAATTTTAAATCTTTATAATATTAGTATAGATTTAGATAAGAAAGTATAATTGCCTAGTGACTGATCACTAGGGATTCTACCGTTATAATAAGTACAAACACTAATGCAATAAAAGTTAAACTATACCATTCATTAACATCTCAATTAAAATGTCGTTAATGTGTGTTATAAGATTGTGACCATTCGGAAGGTTCTGGTCCCGAAAACAAAAACAACCATAATTTACGAATAAAACCACCGAAACAATGCCACATATAATGCACCATTTTAACTTATCTTGGGAGTTTAGAAGATGTGCAATAGATGAGATACATCATAAAGTTAATTGTCTGAATGAACTGTTAAAGCTTATTATATAAGTTTTGAAATAGTTGTTTTCTTCACTAGATTTTAACTTTGTTATATAACTTCAGAATTATAATTAGTTCTAAGTTTATAATTAGTTTCTTGTTGTTGATTTTATAACTTTAATTAATTAAGTGTATTACCTTTATATTGTATCCAGGATAAGCAGTTTTAGGTGTGGTGTAGTTCTTTTATTAGATTTATTTAAAATTTATTTATTTATTTAATTTAACACTAGTGGACCCGCCAATGCTTCGCTATTTTTTAATTTAATTTCAAGGGTAGTTAATTTAATTTCAAGGGTAATTACTCCATTTCACAACTTTGACTTAAGTAATCGAATTGCAAATGTTTTTTTATATCAATTAAGAATAATCTGTATAATAAAAATGAATTGCTGTTCCTTTGTAAGCGCATCACTTGAGAAAGGCTGGACCAATTTGGCTATTTTTTTTTTTTTTAATGTTCGTAATAGTCCGAACTGGGTTTTTATATAAAGAAAATTTTGAAGAGTTTTCCGAAAAAGTTTCAAATTTGGAAAGAAAATAAACAGCCTATTTTGTATGGACTCAAGACCATAGCGCACAAAAACAGCTGTTCGTATAAAATGCTTAGTAACACATGTTTGTTTACATTCATTACCATAACAACTTTAGCAAATTTATAATCAGTTTTTTCATTGGTTCTTCAAAACCAATAGCTTTTTAGATTAGATTGACAAATTAAAAGCAAACACAAACAAAAATCAACTAACAATGCGTACTATATTTTAATTCAATTCAAACATTGGTTGTTGCATAACATATATACATATATACTAGCTGAATACCCGTGCTTCGCTACAGGAATTTGTTTGTTGCATCACCATGATTTATAATTAATAATTGTCATAGTATCCTCTCATTTTCTTTCATCTATTATTATTAAAGTGAATTATAAAATTTATATTCAATTACTTTGGTATTTATTGTTCACGGGTTGCCCGTCAATTGTATTCGTCATGGTATAAATTAAATAAATAAAAAATTCAGAGTGAAGAGCGTCTTTTTTTTCAACAGCTAAATCTACAGACTGGTAAACACAGTCTTAGCTTGATATTTGCAGCGTCTTTAATTGCGAATGCATAGATCGGGTTAGTTTTGATTAGGTTACGTCTTAAATATTTTCTTAAAGTTAATAAGTTCCAAATTTCAGTTCTAGCTTTAAGGAAAGAATACAAATTAGTAGGTATTGATTGTTTTTAGGGTTTGTTATTACATTTTCAACCCTTAGCAGCACGTAACGAAATGTACAACTGCTTTACTTTTTATGTGTAACGTGTAAGAAATAAATGTACAAAATTTCAGCTCTCTAGTTTTATGAAATGTATGAATATTAATAATTATTGTTTTTAGGGGTTGTTAACACATTATCACTCCTAGCAGCAAGTAACAAAATGTAAAAGTCATTTACTTTTCATATGTATTTTGTAAGAAATATATGTAAACAACTTCAGCTTTAAGGAAAGGAAACAAACAACATATATTGTTTTAGGGGATTTTTCAACCCTTAAATGTCAAATATTTTAAAATCCTATCTTAGAGCGCCTATAGCGCCTATGAGCAATATGTGAACCAAATATTTCACGTTCCTTAACGGTATTAAATTAATATTTATAGTTATAGGGGTTGTTACTAAATGTTCACCCCTTAGCAAAACGTGATAAAATGGTAAAACTGCTTTATTTTTTATATGTATCTTCTAAGAAATAAACGTAAAACATTTTTGTTTTCTAGCTTTAAGGAAATTATAAAATAAAATACTTATTTTTTTATTGGTTGTTTCAACCCATAAAGACTAAATATTTTAAAATAATTACTTAGTTTGTCTTTAGGTCCTATGAAAAATATGTGTACCAAATTTCAAGTTCCTAATTGGTATGGTTTTTGAGATATATAACAAACAATATTTATTGTTTTAGGGGTTGTTTCAATCCTTACAGGAAAAATATTTTAAAATTAGTTCTTAGTGTGTCTCTAGTGCCTATGAGCTGTATGTGTACCAAATTTCAAGTTCCTAGGGGGTATTATTTTTTAGATATATAACAAAGAATATTTATTGTTTTAGGGGTTGTTTTAACATTTGCAGGCCAAATATTTTAAAATCATTTTCTAGTTCGCCTTTTGCCCCTGTGGAAAATACATGTACCAAATTTCACATTCCTAGGAGGTAAGGTTTTTTAGATATTTAACAAACAATATTTATTGTTTTAGGGGTTGTTTCAAATCTTACAGACCAAATATTTTAAAAACCTTTATTAGTACGCCTCTTGTCCATATGACAAATACTTATACCAAATTTCACGTTTCTAGGAGGTAAGATTTTTGAGATATATATCAAACAACATTTATTGTTTTAAGGGTTGTTTCAACCCTTAACGGAAAAATATTTTAAAATTCTTTCTTAGTGCGCCTCTAGTGCTTATGAGCATTATGTGTACCAAATTTCAAGTTCCTAGGTGGTAAGGTTTTTGAAATATATAAGAAACAATATTTATTGTTTTAGTGGTTGTTTCAACCCTTGCAGGGCAAATACTTTAAAGTCATTTCCCCTGTGGCAAATGCATGTACCAAATTTCACATTCCTAGGACGTAAGGTTTTTGAGATATATAACAAACAATATTTATTCTTTTAGGGGGTGTTTCAACCCATAAAGACTAAATATTTTAAAATCATAACTTAGTTTTCCTTTAGGTCCTATGAAAAATATGTGTACCAACTTTTAAGTTCCTAGGTGGTAAGGATTTTGAAATATATAACAAACAATATTTATTGTTTTAGGGGTTGTTTCAACCATTACAGACCAAACATTTTAAAATCCTTTATTAGTACGCCTCTTGTCCCTATGACAAATACTTATACCAAATTTCACGTTTCTAGGAGGTTAAATTTTAGTGATATATAACAAACAATATTTATTGTTTTTAGGGTTGTTTCAACCCTTAACGGAAAAATATTTTAAAATGCTTTCTTAGTGCGCCTCTAGTGCCTATGAGCAATATGTGTACCAAATTTCAAGTTCCAAGGTGGTAAGGTTTTTGAAATATATAAGAAACAATATTTATTGTTTTAGGGGTTGTTTCAACCCTTGCAGGCCAAATATTTAAAAATTATTTCCCTTGTGGCAAATACATGTACCAAATTTCACATTCCTAGGACGTAAGGTTTTTGAGACATTTAACAAACAATATTTATTGTTTTAGGGGTTACTTCAACCCTTACAGGAAAAATATTTTAAAATTAGTACTTAGTGTGCCTCTAGTGCCTATTAGCTGTATGTGTACCAAATTTCAAGTTTCTAGGTTGTATGGTATTTGAGATATATAACAAAGAATATTTATTGTTTTAGGGGTTGTTTTAACCCTTGCAGGCCAAATATTTTAAAATCATTTTCTAGTTCGCCTCTTGCCCCTGTGGAAAATACATGTACCAAATTTCACATTCCTAGGAATTAAGGATTTTTAGATATTTAACAAATAATATTTATTGTTTTAGGGGTTGTTTCAACCCTTACAGGCCAAATATTTTAAAATCCATTCTTAGTGTGCTTCTAGTGCCTATGAGAACATATGTGTACCAAATTTCAAGTTCCTATGTGGTATGGTTTTTGAGAAACTGTGATCAGTCAAAACTACCCCTAAACCCCCAAAACTACCCCTAAAAATTTGAATATCAAAATGAAATTTCTTTAGTTTTCCTATTTTCATCACAAAGTATACACATGCCAAATTTCATCTCTCTAGTTTCATGGGAAGTTGGAGAATTAATGATGATGAGTGAGTGAGTGAGTGAGGGCTTTGCCTTTTATATGTTTAGATAACACAGCTGTGTTGGATCAAAAACTGAACACGATTTTAGGTTAGGCCTACAATGTACCAAAACACGTTTATTTGCAACCAATTTAGAATCAGGTGTTTTACAATTCTTCACAACTATCGGTTTTTTTAGATTAGGTAAAAGCAAACAAAAGGATTAGGTACAGTATTATCTATAAAGGTTTACAAAATCTAAATTTGTGTAGTATATTTTCAAACGGTATAAAAACCATTTTGCAATTCGATTACTTAAGTCAATGTAATGAAATGGAATAACTACCATTTAAATTAAATCAAGCAATAGCGAAGCATTGCTGGGTCCACTAGTGTTAAATAATTTTACCCTTATAGTATGTAGGAATTTAGTACAATTTATTTTTATTGTATAGGGGTAGCTACCCCATTTAAATATATTTGTTTGTAGTGACAACGTTCTCTAAAACCATAGTACTAATATGAGTAAATTGTTAAATTTGATTATATTATGTTGATCATTTTTTTGGAATATAGAAAAAGTTAGTTATTATTATTTATTTTCGCCATACCGACTATTGTTTTTTATGTACAACTAAAAACTTACCGTCCAATAGTCAAATTGCAGCGTCCAACGACGGCCGTTTCGGCTATTCAGCCATTCAAACAGAGAATTCAAAACGGATTATGGGACGTTATTAAATGAAAAACAAATATTCGATGCCAACCCGTTGTTTGATATAGTGATGGACATTGCAAATACAACTGTAGATAAGAACCACACGCAGACGTAACACCAGCAGTCCGTTAGTAGACAGTGGGCCCACTAGATGTATATAAAAAATGTGCGAGCGTGTAATTGTATATAAATTGCAATCGTGTGTGTCAGTGTGTTTCGTGTGTTGGGTTTTTATTTTTATAATTAACTATTGATGAAGGACATTGTCTGAAACTTGATAATGGCTGAATAGCCGAAACGGCCGTCGTTGGACGCTGCAATTTGACTATCGGACGGTTGTACTTAAAAAGTTAGTGTTTGGATTACTATTTAATTCCATGTCATCCCTTTGACTTAAGTAATCAAATTGCAAATAGTTTTTTAATGCCTTAAAAATAATATCACATAATTTTAGTTTAAGAGCGTGTAGGAAGTTAGTTTAATTTATATTTATTGTATAGGGTTAGTAAACCCATTTCAAACCCTTGGACTGTAGTAATTTTAACGTCTAAGCACTTCTGGAAATAATATGGATAAACTGTGAAATTTTTAGTGAAATAGATCGAACAGTTTTTTGAGTCTATAGAGGACAAAGAAGCGAAGAAACGTTCATTTTTATACACATTGTGAATCAGACCACGCGTGCGCAATGTATAGCGATTGAACCAAATGAGCTACAGCCGTGTCTGCTGTAGTGGCGGCCATCTTGGATTTTTATCACATAAGAGCAATTTTAAATTTCAAACCCTTTATTTCGTTTATTTTTTATCATAAAATTTTTTGCAAGGTCTCATTTTAAGCACAATTACAATACGCATCCGTTTTGTATTTTAGATTTTTTTTAATTTTTTTATTTTGTTATTTAATTGACATTTTGTAAGTACAAAGTTTGAATTTTTTTCCTAACACAATAAAAAATTAATAATGAAAAGTAATTTGCAAGCCGGATCCGAAATTTTATAAAGAATATTCAGTTTTTTTTTTCAGCTATCAATTACAAAAGATGGATTTATAAAATGGTTTGAAATGAGGCAATGTCAAGGCGCTCAGCTGCAAGAAATTGCACTGTTTAGATACGGTTATAGAGAGAAGCGCTTGCGTTTCCGGTTGCTTTCTCGTTTACTGGAGCGGACCCTTAAACCCCCCTATTCGACCCTAGAGAATTCAGTAAAAATGTTTTCAAATCTCAAAAATACCCCAAAAGTGTTTTTCAAATATGAGGTAGGTTGAGTGATGCCTCATTTTAAAGGTATCTGATCATTTTGGGGGAAAATGTTTACTGCGTCCTTAAAGGGTGTTCCAAAACGTCCTAAAAGTAGTGTTTTGCAGTTAGTTTGATTGCTACCACCATAACATAGCCTACATAAACCAAATTGTTATCCTAGATTCATGAGAAGATACTCTTTTCAAAAATGAGCTTACGTTCCCTTACCCAAAAATTTTAAAATTTTAAAATAAATACATTTTTGAAAAAAATGAACAGTAAAACTCAAAAACTCCAAGTAGTAACGTTAGTCGCGAAGCACATAATTTACAAAGTCTTTCAAAATTTTTTTTGCATTTAAAGCTTGACTTTATCTTTAACCGTTTTAAAATGGCGCCTGGGAAACTTATTTTAAGTACGGGTGGTCTGATTCGCCGGTACAGAGATAATTTCAGTTCTTAGCTTAAACTAGTTTAATTTTAAATGAACTTACAATAGTAACAATATTATTGTTTAAAATAAAGAAATAGTTCAATATTAAAAGAGGAGCATCTATTAAAGTCGTAAAAGAGCAAATGTGTTTACCAAATAAATGTAATAATATGGGACAGTGAGTTAATCAACAAACTTTTCTTGAGTTTGTACAAATATATTATAGTTTACAATTCATATATTTTACTTTCTCACTGCACTGTATAGAGAAAGTATAGTGACGCAAAAAACAATGATGTCGAGTTTTTTATGGATATATCCGTTTTGGGATTCCCTGAGTTCAAAAAAGTGTTTTTTACAAAATGTCTGTCTGTATGTCTGT
>JAGFPH010000854.1:124917-135259 GCA_018207615.1 Philaenus spumarius
AAAATAAGAAAAAAAGTTCATATAAACACAGACCCTAAAACGCTTCGTTTTCTTGATATCCGCCATTTTGTTTTGTACAAAATAATTCTTATCTACAGAACGGTTTGACTGATTGAGTTCAAACTTGGCATGAAGTTTAACCTAACAATGATATATCCTCAAGAAAAATAAACGATTAAATCCAATCATGAGTTTCTAAATGGCGGCTGTTTGAAAATTTCAAACCTAAATTACTCAAAAACCGTACATTTTAACAAAAAAATGTCAAGACACCTTTTTTGTAGCGCTTTCGATTCCCTATCGGATGGTGTGCTGTCAAAACAATCGGGTGAAGGATAATAGTTAATACGTAGCTTATAAATATGGTATAATTCAAAAAGCGAACTGCCTTGTCCCTTACGCTTTCTCACGAGGTCTCCCCATCCTTAAAACCCAAATCCAATTTAACGCCACGACAATGTACCATACAATTGCGCGATATTTATTTCATTTCTCTCAACATAACTTTGCACAATGTAAAATATCCTAACGAGTTAAACAACCTCGAGAAATATACGTTCCGTTATCAAAGAAGTAATATTTTAGAGTTGTTGTTTCGGGGCTAAAACTCATTGTAGTTACCGGTCGCTTGATTTTGCTAAATGTTAAAAACAAATTCTAACCCAATCTGAATGGATATTATTCACATGCCATAAAATATAACGAGCTGTAATGTATAGGCTACAAGGTGTCCAGCTTCGACTGTCCGAGACTTTGCGGGGTTATTTGTCAGCTAAAACCAAGCAAATAATAAAATATAACATGTGTCCTATCTTTATCTGCTTCCTGTCTGTCCGTCTGTATGTGATTTTTTTAAATACCTTAATATCTCAGAAACGATTTACGATATAATTTTGAAACTGGCTATGAATATTCATCTAAACAGGGTACATTTTACTTTTAAAATTTCGTTTCTTGCAACAATATGTTTCAAAATGGCGGCAGTTGAAATCTGTCAATGTTAAATATCTAGAAAACTATACATTTTACAAAAGAATTTAAGAACACCAAATTGTTAGACTATTTTAAGACAAATCTAACTGTATATGGTTTTTAATAATTGAGTCACAAATAATGAAGATAACTCAAATTTAGTGGTCGAATGTAGGTTTTTTTTACTATTGCATTAATATGACCACCTTCAGCACCGGAATAGCCGTACATTGGACCACTAAATGTGAGCTATCTCCAAATTATGACTACAATAATTTGTAGTCCATATATCCAAAAATCCATATATCGTTGGATTACACTTAAAATAGCCTAAAAATCTGGTGTCTTTACATTATTATTGTTATTTATTTATGTTTTTGTATTTTTTTTAATGCATAGTTTTTTTAGATATTTAACAATGTAAATTTTCAACTGCCTCCATTTTTAAACGGATTGTAGCAGGAAAACAATTTTTTTTAAAGTAAAATATATCTTATTTAGAGTAATATTTATACCCCGTTTCAAGGTTTTTAAACTAAACCGTTTCTAAGATATTAAAATATTTGTAAAAATCCCTTACAGGCGGACAGACAGAAAACACAGCGAGATAGGACACATGGGATATTGCATTATTTGCTTGTTTACATTTTAGCTGATAAATAACATCATAAGTTTCAGATAGTCGAATCCTGGACAGCCTGTATATATAATTTAACTTGAAATATATAGATAATTCAAACGAAAATTAAAATATTTCCAGAAACATTGTGTTAAAAAAAGTGAATAAAATATGAAACACGAAACATTTCAATTAAAGGACCGTTGAAACGTTCTACTCATAAATTTGATTTTTAGAACGCACAAGTAAACAGGCAAGGAGGTAGATTTCCAATGAGAATCAGAAACATATGAAATGGAGTATAGGAAGTTAAGGAGGATAATCATTATTCTGACGACTTTATACAAATAAATTCGGTAGGAATATACGTTACAATAAATTTATTCCTTTTGAGATTGTTCGTTATTTCTCTTACTGCTAAAGTGAAGATTTTAAACCGTTTTTAAAAAGGCATTACTCATCACATTCTGCGTGGTATACTATTTCCTTTGTGTTTCCAATCATTCTTGGTTGCCTGCCTTGTTTAATTGCAAAATAAAAGTTTTTATTTTCTATTCGTAACTGTACTGATTGTTTGAAATATTGCTTATTGTCCTGTCATTTTAATGCCGCATTAGTGAGCTGTATATACCGTGTAAAATAATCACTATCCATCAGTAGCCACTTTTATTTACTAGTAAATACAAGAATATTGAAAGGAACCCAAAACCGATAAACCGTTCAAGATAAACCAAAAGAGTAAGATGAAGAATTGTTGGTAGTAAAAAAGGAGTACAACAAACTAAATGAGAACACATGTTTTTAAATTACAGTTTTCCAATGTAACTGTCCTATTTTAACAAAAACTGTTATTTTTCACCTCGTATTTCACCCGTTAAAAGCACCAAAAAAACATTCGAACAACGGTGCAATAAAAAATACTTACAACAATCTCTGCAAAGAGCATATCAATCAGTATAACAAGAAAATAACTCCACTACAGCAAAGGTGCCTTTTAATTATGGTATTCTTACAATAAGCGATTTTATCTTACCGCTTTAACATTAACGATAAGATATTATACGAAATACTAGTGGACCTGGCAATGCATCGCTATTGCTTGATTTATTTTAATAGATTTCATCCCTTTGGCTTGAGTAATTGAATTGCAAATGTGTTTTATACCAATTAGTTACGAATAATATTAAATAAATTTAGATTTATAGTTTGTAGGAATTTATTGCAATTTATTTGTATTGTATTTGGCTAGCTATCCCATTTAAATCGTTGTTAAATGTTGTTTGTAGTGATTATAAAACAATCCTGATACTAATATGTGTAAATTGTGAAATTGTATTAAAATTTGTTGAGTCGTTTTTGAGAACATAAAAAAGTAAGTGGATTATTATTTAATTTTAAGGGTAGTTATTCAATTACATCCCTCTGTTTTAAGTAATCAAATTACAAATAGTTTTGTAAATCAATTAAAAATAATAATACATAATGTTAGCTTTATAGCCTGTAAGAGGTTA
This sequence comes from Philaenus spumarius, assembly GCA_018207615.1. NCBI lineage: Eukaryota > Metazoa > Arthropoda > Insecta > Hemiptera > Aphrophoridae > Philaenus > Philaenus spumarius. The sequence goes on from JAGFPH010000854.1 coordinate 128,020, forward strand.
GTTTAATTCATATTTTATTGTATAGGCGGTAGCAACTCCATTTCAACCCCTTCAATTGTGAATCTAAACCATCCATTGACCCATGTAAACACACATAAAAATTGGTCCATCGGTTAAGGGTTGCTTGACATACACATGTACAGAATAATTATATATAGGCCTATAAAGATAAGTCTAAGAAATATATAAATAACGTTTGGAACCTAAACACAATTTGTATAGACCTAGTTATTGAAAATGTAAAATTAGTTAGGACTTTAACTTTAGTCTAATCATAAAACTACTTATTTCTACTAATAACCAATGATATCCTGGTAAACATAAGGAAAATTCTTATTTTTCACACGAGAAATTTCGGATACCAAAACTAGTTAAATTTATGAATTAATACTTACCACTGTATGCCTTAACTAGCTGCTTTGGCAATAAAAAAAAAATTACGTATTGAAATTACTTTTAAAACTACCTTGTATTACTAAACTTGAAAGATTAAATTTGTCTCGTCCGTTAAATTGCCCCAAACGATTGCGCCGGTATGAACCCAACCTTGCCTACAAACATTAGCATTAGTTTCCATAGCCTTTGCGAAATAAAGCTGTATTCGATATTAAAGCAATGGTCCCCAGAATTCATTTCAACAACAATGGAACTGTGCACAAACACGTTTGGAATTTCTTCATTTTCTTTCGGCTTTCGTTCTGTATAAAAGGGTTCTATTCCTTAATACATCTGCGATAAGCAAACTACTTTAGTTCTCGCGCTCAAATTGAATGCTTTAATTTCAAACGTCATACTACGTTATATAAATAACACTATTTGAAGCAGTTATTAAACGAAACAATGGAGGAAAAATGTATAGTCCATTTCAAGCGAGGAGTATGACCTCAGGAAATGCCTCCCGGACCAGACCACTTGTACTGTACGTTTTTTGGGTCGCTGATTCCGAAAAATCAGCAGCTCTAAAATCCCAGCGTCACCTTTAAAAATGCAAAAAAAACACTATTTTTAGGGGTTTTTTAACAACAACGTTTATGGCCCCTCGAAATAATGCTATGGAATGCACAAATTATGAAGAAATTTAGTGGCCCCATAGAAACCAACCAAGAAATGTACCACAAGGATTGGCCGTAGGTGGTAAAACCACCTTTAATGTAACGAAAAATTAGGAAATGACGGAAAATAAAATATTTCCTCTACATTTTGGTGGGAGGTGAAATGAACGGGGTCGTGAGATTATCTGAAGTAGTTTTGAATATAATATAATATAGGTTTGAAATTTTCAAACAGTCACCATTTTGAAAAGCGTTTTTACGTGTAATCTTTTATTAGCGAATATCCATATGAAAATTGAGTTATTGCAGTGACCCTTATGGTAAGACCTAAGGTCGGGAGTAGCAAATGAGCACCGATCATGGACCACAGAACACGTTTTGGAGTGTCATTAAAAATCATATATATATATACATATGTATATGTATATATGTGTTCGCACTCTAGCGGCCGCATTTTAAGGCCGATTTAGTCCAACTTTGGTACACATGTTGGTTGTCAACGTCGCTCGGACGAGTTCGTTAGCCAAAAAAACCCAAACAACCGCAAGTACGTTTTTGACCGGAAGTAACTATTTTTTTTAGATTTTCCCTACGAGAATGGATTTGTTTTTGAGTTTTTTCTACAAATATAAATGTAGGATGTTATTCTGCACATTTTGTTTTTTTACGCGACCTTATAGCTCGATTGGTTCCCCCAAAATCGATCAAAACGTAAAATACCACAGAAGTACCCGGTTCAAAGCCATGTGGTGGATTCTACCGTGGGGTTGGCGTGCGAAGCACGCAATGCAATGTGTATTGAAGATACTCCCAATACGGGGATTGGCGCGCGAAGAACGCAATGCTTTGTGTGTTGAAGATACTCCCAATATGCGGAATGGCGTGCGAACCATTTTTCAGCTATTCAGAACCGTCGTGAATAGACATATTTCCCAAATTGGTGGTTGAAACCCTAAAACATAGGCCTATAAATTTAATTTTGGAAATTTGCTCAACTCACGTCAGCGGTTCGGCTGCGTGGTCGAATTATTGTGTGACTTACTGTACTGAAGAATTGGGAAAGAGTAACTGGAACTCGTCTTTTACTAGTTTGTAAGAGATATTAGCACAATAAGTTTCAATAATAAACACACGTCCGTCCTTGGGAAAGGACATAGTTGAAAACAAACAGAGATTACATAGACAAATGAATACTGGAATAGCACTAAAGCATTACAATAACACATGACGAGTGAACAATGAGAACAGTTTTGCCAACTGATATTTGGAGAAGAAAAATTGACCTATTCGTAACTTATACCTTTTTAAATTTTGGGTTGCATTCTTTTTGAAATTCTTTTTTTCAAATCTAACATAACTAAATATTCCTCTAAATCGTATTTAAATACAGATGATAAATTAAAAATGGCATGCATTTACTTAAAAGCATTAGTCTTTCAATAATGCATTGCTTAACATAAATTAGATTTGTTGTATTTCGAATAGTTTTATGGCCTCTATAAGAGCATAATATACAAATACAGTAAATTTATAAAATTCGTTGTTTGACACTTATAAATTTAATTGATATAAATTAAATATTAAAACTAAACAATATAATAAAGGAATTACAGATATTTCTTCGTGTAATAAAAATCTATGACTTTGTATGAATGCGCCTTTTAATTATACAAACTTGACACAATTTACTTTAAAATGCAAATAGTATTCACTGACCCCTTCCGTTTGACCTACATGCAACACACATTACAGCCCTGTTGTTTGGAGCTGCCTAGTCCTACATTTGCAGGAATATTCCGAGCAAGCCGAGCCGGTAATAATATACAATGAATATTTCATGCGGCTTTAAAGAAGGTAATTTCTGTAAACACTCGAGACGCGCTGTTTTGAGTGCTTAATTCAATTAACTCTGTTCACTTGTATTCTCGGTTTGATGGAAGTAAAGTTTTATTCCTTTCTAAAAGCATTGGGGCAAAAATTGTTCACAGACTTTCAGCGTTTGTACAAAGCGAACCGGGGAAAATTGAAAAGCACAATGGGGTTTGTTGAGTACATGTTTAAATAGCGCACGTCGTGTTATGTGGGTCGGTGTTCTTTTATGTCGCATCGTCAAATGTGTTTATCTTTGTAAGTGTGTTCTTTTAGTTCTTCAAATTGGAAAATATATCTACACTTCAATTTTCAAATATCGAACGTATTTTGGAAGGGACATTGAGGGTTTTCATTATTCTAAAACTACAGTTTATATTAAGATTGTACAATAACACTTGGGACAAATGTTGCATTAATTTACCTAAGGTCGGGAGTATTAAATGAGCACCAATCATGATCCCCAGAACACGTTTTGGGGTGTCATTAGAAATTTAATATACAGGGTGAACTAAAAGTCTGGAGACAGCTTAATATCTCAAAATGTACGAGTCTCATGAGATAGAAATAAAAGCACTTATTCACAACCATAAAAGACCCACTTTTTGGTGAGTTTGATATTTTTGTCCGCCATCTTGGATCCGCATCTTGGAATAAACTTCATTTTTTTAAATGGGAAGGTGGTCGTGTGATACATCATTTCGATGAAGAATTTCAAGAGAAAACCAACGGTGAAATTTGCACATTAATATCTTTAACTGATTAAAAATGGCGGCCAAAAACTACGAAATCGTGTTTTCCGATTGTGCCCCATTTTGCTGTACTATTTTTTTTTTTTTAATATTAATTATTCTTCTTTTTGGATTCGGAATAAGCTTTCAAACGATATGCCACACAACTGTATTTGGTTGAACCACTCGAAATCAATTTTGAAAAACTCAAAATGTTTATATACTCCCAAATATCGTTGTGTGGCATATAGTTTTAAAACTTATTTCGTTCTAAATCCAAAAAGAATAATAATTAGTATTTAAAAAATATAGTACAGCAAAATGGGGCAAAATCGGAAAACACGATTTCGTTGTTTTTTGCCCGCCATTTTTAATCGGTTCAGATGTGAATGTAGGCTACAAATTTCACGATTGGCTTTCTCTTGAAATTGTACACATGACCACCTTCCCAATAAAAAAAAAACAAAGTTAGATTAAAAATGGCGGATAAATTTGGTGAAATCTTAATAAAATAGTATTTTTACATAGAATAGGTACCTCAATCACATCTACCTTCAAATTTTCTTTATACACGAAATATTAAACTGTTTCCAGAGTTTTTCTCCACCCTGTATATCTAAGTATATGTAAGTGTTCGCAATACTCTTTTACGTCCAATTCCGTCTAAATTTTATACGTTCGTCGGTTATGCACGTCATTCGAACGAATTCGTTAGGCAAAAAATCCAACAACCGGAAGCACGTTTGTTGACCGAAAAAAACTACTTTTTGAGATTGTTCGTGATGTTGGACATTATTCTGCACATTTTGTTTTTTTACACGACCTTATAGCTGCCTCGGTTCCTCCAAAATCGATCGATAGGTGCAAACAAATTCTACTAATATTTTTCGTAGGCTATCGTAGGCAGCTATTCAGCGCCATCGTGAGGCAGCTATTCAGCGCCAGAGTGAGTAGATCAATTTCCCAAATTTAGGGTTGTAACCCTAAAACATATGAACTTAATTTTCAAAATTCGCTCAATTCACGTCAGCGATTCATCTGCGTGGTAGAATTATTTTAATTTTCAGCCGTATATACTACTATAGTAAAATTTTCAAAAAACTTAGGCCTAAATGTAAAACAAAAAACCGTTGTCACTTTGCACTATTTTTAAATAATTCAAATCAAATGCACATTTTTTTCCTATTTATAAGAAAATATCTTTAGACAATATCGATATTTTTTTATTAAAATTCCCGCGTATTATAACTTTTATATTCAAGTAAAAATGTATGATTCATAATATTTCAGTGCTTTGAGATTTTTTGCCCAGGTATTGCGCACCCTTAAGCAATTAAATATGATATTAGATCCGTATCTAATATTAGAGGTATCGCCAATTTTATTTCTTATTAGATCGAGGAATCAATGTTTAAAGTTTGACGTTATAATCAACTTACATATTAAGCGTCCTCGAAGATATAACGATAGGACCATCCACATCCTTTAGTCGCATTCCTTCTTCCTGCAACATAAAAAATAATTTGGTTATAATCAAGCTAAAAACATGTAATACAACTTATTAGCGAATTTCCATAGGAAATATGAGCTATTGCAGTCACAATAATGGTGATACCTTAGGTCGTCGAGTAGTAAATGAGCACCGATCATGGTCCCCAGATCACGTTTTGGGGTGTCATTAAAAATTGTATGTATATATTATTGAGTTCGCACTATACCGGGTGTCCGGAAAGTTTTAACGGGTTAATATTTGAAAATATAAGGAAAATTTAGGTAAATGTGATTGAGTAACCTTCTCTATGTAAAAATACTATTTTGTTAAGATTTAAGTTATCAGCCATCTTGGATCCGCTATCTTGAATGTAACTTTGTTTTTTTAAATGAGAAGTTGGTCATGTGATACATCATTTCGATGTAGAATTTCAAAAGAGGAAACCAACTGAGAAATTTACACATTATCTTTAACCGATTAAAAATGACGGCCAAAAAACAACGAAATCGTGTTCGCAATTTTGCCCCATTTTGCTGTACTATATATTTTGTAATACTAATTATTATTCTTTGTTGATAGAATTAAATAAGTTTTCAAACGATATGCCACACAACGATAATTGAGAGTATTTAAAATTTCGGAGTTACAAACATTTTGATTTTCAAAATTGATTTCGAGTGGCTCAACCAAATATCGTAAAACACAATTTCGTGTTTTTTGGCCGCCATTTTTAATCAGTTAAGATATGGATGTGCAAATTTCACCGTTGGTTTTCTCTTGAAATTCTATATTGAAATGATGTACATGATCACCTTCCCCTTTAAAAAGCAAAGTTACATTCAAAATGGCGGACACATTTTTTGAAATCTTAATAAAATAGTATTTTACATAGAGTAGGCCTAGATTCCTCAATCATATCTACCTTCAAATTTTCCTTATATTATACGAATTATTAAACTGTTTCCAGACACTCGAAAAACGGCCGCATTTTAAGTCCGATTTGGTCCAAATTTGGGACACAAGTTAGTTATTTAAGTCGTACTAGAGGCCTCCGCTCGATTGTTTGTCTACGCCCGCGGTAAATTAGTTTAAGGGGGCTGTTACCACCCTCCCCCCTCCAGTTCGCCCATTGATGTAACTATTTAAACTGCGTGTGATATTATATATTTTATTTCTTATAAAACACTTAAAATTAATAAGAGACAAATTTTCAGTTCTCTAGCTTTAAGGAAAGTATAACAATAAAAAAATTTTTATAGGCGTTGTTACTACTTTTCACCCCTTTATAGCGTGCGATAAAATGTAAATATATGAGACTTTTTCTATGTGGCTTGTAAAAAATAAATGTACAAATTTCAGCTCACTAACTTTAAGGAAAATATAACAATTAATTTGTATTGTTTTAGGAGTTGTTATCATATTTTCACCCCTTAGCAGCACGCGACAAAATTCATATCTAGTTTAGATTTTCTATGTATGTTTACGAAATAAACGTACAAAATTTCAGCTCTCAAACGAAAGTATAACAATTAATATTTATTGTTTTAGGGATTGTTTCAACCCTTAAATCAAAATTAATTCTAGCCATGTTACTTATAGTATAGCTTTTTATTAGTAAAACTTATTTTTCAATAATTTCAGTAGTTCCAGAGATTACCCCGTACATACATACAAACAAAAAAATTACCTCTTTATAATATTAGTAGGTATGTAGATGATAAAACCCTCACTTTGATGTTCAGTGGATGAAAAACTGTTTTAGTAAGGAAAGATTTTTAATTTCAAAAACCTACTTATTCCTATTAATAACTAATTAATAATCTGCTTTAATGTTTTTGAAAAATACTATTTTCAGAATTTTCCTTGTGAATTTTTATTGTGAATTAAATTACTTAAAACGACACTAAGCTCTGTTTAATTCTAGGCTTTTAGTTTTTAATTCTATAAGCTTTACAATAATAGACTACGCCGAATAAAACATATTAGCATCTAAAACTTAAAACTCTACCATCCCCCAAAATCAAAAATATGTCTTGTGCAACAAATCATACAAAGTCATGTTATTTTGAAATAAATACAGGAAATTAAAATAGTAT
>JAGFPH010000854.1:140820-161990 GCA_018207615.1 Philaenus spumarius
TCTGAAATGGACATTATACTTCCTCATTTTGTAAGTTAAAATAGTTTTATTTCAAAAACGGATATTGTGCTTCCTCTTTTTGTAAGTTGTGTTAAAATAGTTTACTTGGTAATACCTCTCAAATGGACATTGTGCTTCCTCATTTAGTAAGTTGTGTTAAAATAGTTTACTTGGTAATACCTCTGAAATGGACATTATGATTCCCCATTTTGTAAGTTGTGTTAAAATAGTTTACTAGGTAGTGTTAAAATAAACGAATTTCAGATTAAACCAATACGATTTAAATTCATTGCAGTTTACTTTATGCCGGCAGTCCCGCGACTGGTTTCTTTAATATTTTGTGTTATAAATGTGCGCCATTGAAATTAGTTTCTTTATATAATTTAGCTTATGGCAAACGTTTCGGACAGCCAGAAAAATAACCAGATTATAATGTATGTTAATGGAATGCGTTTTGGATATTCCAGGAAATAATGAAACAAAGCTGGACAATTATTGTTAAATTGATAATAATTCTGGACTTAGAATTCAGTCATTATAACGGGAGAGGGCTTAAGTTGGACTAGTGACTAAAACCAGCCATGTTAAGCTCTCCGTAAGCTTTCCATCTCTAATTATTCGCAATTACAGTTGCAGTGAAACTCTGTGAGGAACTCTATACGGTCTGTTGTTATTGGATATTTACAAATGATTTAGGTTATGTGGTTATGTTATGATCTTTCATTTGAAAGGCTGTTTTGAAGTCGTTTAATATTAGAGTAATGTAGTGGTACTTTAAGTTAAACGAAAATATTTTCGTATTATTTTAACAGTGAATATTTTTATCCTTACTAAACAAGGTGATTGATATAAGGGTGTCAGCTGTTTCTCTTGCAATCTATAAGAGCTACTAGCTGACCCGTACGGCGTGTCCCGTGGTGGTTGGTATTTTCAGTCTTTTTAACGTAATTGTATTCTTTTTAAGTGTTCAGTCAGTGAGTGGTCATAATAATAAAAGATCTGAAATTATGATTTTAGTAACTTTGATCCCCTCAAACCCCTCCTAAAATTTCGAATATTTCAAACCCTTTCTTAGTGAGCACCTATGTAGAGGAAGCTACATACCAAATTGCATTCCAATCAGTTCGGCAGTTTTGTAGAAATCGTGATTTAATAACTTTGATCCCCCCAAACCCCCCGTAAATTTTCGATTTTTTTTCAAACCCCGTCTTAGTGAGCACCTATATGTAGAGGAAGCTACATACCAAATTTCATTCCAATCCGTTCGGTAGATTTTGAGAAATCGTGATGAGCGAGTCAGTGAGTTAGTGAGTGAGTGAGTGGTACTTCACTTTTATATATATATAGATTTAAAAAAAGTTAAATAGTTACTCCCATGGACTTTCAGTTCTGCTTAATTTAGTGGCATTTTTCCAATATGTCGGTCAACTTTCGAATTTCTTACGGAACACCCTATATTTTATGATTTCAGTTTTTACAAGCTAAGACTTTTTTGTTCTTTGTGTTTTTCTTCTGAAAATGCTATTTTCCGAATGCATTTTGCACTGCAAAAATGGAATTTTTAAAAATTATAAAACGAAAAGTAGGTACATTTTTTCAGATAATTTTCTGATACGAATACAAAAAAACCCCATCTCAATCCGTCCATGGCATCAAATTTCGGAGATTTTGGCTTTTTTTCCTCGCCTACAATAATTTACGATTTTGAACACCTAGTATGCGCATTATATACAGGGTCGCTTTGACCGACTAACAATTTAGTTAAATGGTACGTCCGACGGAATGCACTTTGTACTTGAGAAGATATTGTACTGTCCAAAGTGGATTAGAGACGGTCTAAACACGCGAGGAATCCTCGCTTCCTCATCTGAACCAGAGTTATGTGCAATTTGCGGGACAACAGTATATTCTGCAGAGTCGACGTGTGAAACACTTGTTCATATCTGCTTCGCTATGCCGTCGCAAACCAGAGCTTAATAAATTCCGTGTTCTGTCTTACATTTAGGGTGTGACAAAAGTATCGGAACTTCAGAGTTACAATGGATACGTTTACATATCAGTTAGAGTTTTATTTTAATAAAATATGTTGTCAAATATTTCCTCCTGTTACTCACACAGTGTTCACTTTCTAGGTAAACATTCCTTACCTAATCTAGTAGATCTGTGAACAGTAGACCCGCTCGTTGAAATAACAAATAAACAGTACCAGATAACTGCCACATACTTTCTCCCAGTTGAAAATGTATACCTTCCCAAGAGTAGCATAGGAGGTGGTTATTTATAATTGCAAAAGTAGGAAAATGTTACCATGGAAAATGCATGTTACACACATCTATATTATATTATTATTATTATTAAAACTATTCGATCGATTTCGAAAAAAATTGCACCAACATGCCATTTTAACCTGTATACATGCACGAAAAAAGGTTTTGAAAACTTTTGATAAACAACCCCCTTTTTGGCCAAAAACCCCCCCAAAAATCAGTTATTATTATTACTACCGAAACGAGAATTTTTAGAAAGATGCGGTTTTTTGCATATGGTAGGGTACATTAAGGGCTACAAATAAGCCAAATTTTATCAAAATCGTTAGAGCCGCTTTTGAGGAATTTTGATTTTTCTAGTTTTTTGGCCATTTTTGGGGGGTGAAAAAACCGCCTGGTGAAAAAATACTTCCAGAACTACACCTACATACCAAATTTCATCAAAATCAGACAGTTGGTATGGTCTCCAGCACTGTACACATCCTTACAGACACACGGACAGACATCACCAAAAAAAAAAACACTTTTTTTGGGCTCAGGGAGCACCAACACAGATAATTCTACGAAACATTTTTGGGGGTTCAGGGAGCACCAAAACAGATAATTCCACTAAAAATTCAAATTCGAAAATTTGGACGAAAACAATACTTTCTCCATATACTACGTATAGGGCGGAAAAAGTAATAATGTGGTTTTGAGCATAGGTTAAAAATAATGTGCCAGTAAGGAAGTAAGCAGAAGGTTTAGCCAGTGAAACATTATTTTGCAATTCCAGCGATTCCGGGGTTTCTAGTTCTCGTTTTTTTCTTTTCTTGAGCTATAACTACTTTTAACTGCTAAAGATTTTCTTTTAGGGGGCATTGTGTTTTATTTATGTTAATAATGCGTAGGCCTAAGGTAGCTAAAAATATCGCGTTATTGAGGGAAAACATAGAATTGAGTATTTACATACTTAAATAACTAAAACTTAACAATGTATTTACAGTTCCATAACAATCATATTCCAATATTATAAAGATGTTAAAGCGTCGTGATAGTGATCACAACCCATGTACCAACACTTCCCACGCTGTCCAACTGTAATTTTTTGTATGTCCTTTATCGCCGCGAGGTTTCATTTGTTTCATCTCATTTTGTAATTCAAGTAAAGCTAGGTCAAATACTTTTTGCAATAATAACTCACAAGTATACAATTCAATTCTTTGATTTATCCTCTATACTTTTCTTATAATAATATGTCATTTTTTGGCACAGGATATATTCCTAAATTATTATTCAAAACAGGCCTAGTTTTGTTAGCAGTCTTGTAGTAGGAACATCAAAACTGGTGTTTTCTAAGTAAGAAATTTTAAACTGATAAATATTTTTATACAGTTCTGTTTAGAACTAAATTACGAAACTTTTTTACATTTCATGTAAAATATTACAAAAATTGTTACTACTTTTATGTAGGCCTAAAGTTGAACTTTTTCGTTTCGTTAATGAACATGCTTGTTTCTTGAGCTAATAACTTTGTTAATTTTACTTCAATCATTTGTTTACTGGCATATATGAATTCTTTGAACCTTTATCTACAAAAAAACTGTGGAACACTTTTGAATTGGTTTAGAATAAACGTATAAAAACATGGTTAAATTTAAAAAAACTTGGACGATTTTTAACAAATTTGAAGTTTACGGCCATTTTGTGAGCTTACCGTTAAAAAAAACATTTGCAATTCGATTACTTTATTCAAAGGGATGAAATGTGATAACCACCCAATATTAAATCAAGCAATAGCGAAGCATCCACTACTGTTATATAAAGCTTGTGACAGGTGGAAAGACTTTGTTTCAATTTGTAACCAGACTAACCTGACCACAATAAAACCCTTTGTTACGACGAGCGCGAGGCAAAACGAACATAACCTAAGTTAACATGACATTGTTGCCATAGAGACGTTGTTAGCACTACGGCGAGGCGGTACATAGACCTTATTGGCTGAAGCTACAAACTTCATGTTGAACGATAGTACAAGGTAATATGTGTCAATTATTTCAGAGTGTGCGGTGAATTGTATTTCAACAATTCTATTAGGATTGTAGGATCAATGCGGCAACCTAATAAACGACGTATTAGGATCAATAGTAAATAGGATCGATAGTTTTTCATTGATAATAGGAACTTCCATACCGTAGAAAATCCATCATAGGGTGGGTGAAAAGTTTGAGATCGGCTTATCTATAATATTATAAAGAGGTCAAACTTGTTTGTTTGTATGCAGGGGGTAATCTCTGGAATTACTGAACCGATTGAAAAAATAGTTTTACTAAAAAAAGCTACGCTATCCCTGAGTAACATAGGCCATAGTTAATTTTGATTAAAACATTTTTTATTTAAATATTTGTATATATAGTTGGAAAAATTCTTCGGTTAGGCCTACACTGATGAACCAACACATGTATTTACCTTTACTACCATAGCAACCAACTGAATAACATAACAGATAAAACAGCTGTTTACTCTAATATTTCCATTTACAGATGATTTCAAACTTTGAAGCAATTATTTGTACTTTTAACTTATAGGTTAGGTTTTTATTTAAGGGGATTCCCTACTGAAAAATCACCATTTTCCAAAAATAAATATTGTTTTTCTTTTTTCCTGATTCTATAGGTTTAAGAAAACCATAACATATGCCACAAAAGTTTTTTATATCAGTGTGAAAAATTTATTCAAAGCAATGCGCACACCTACTTTGGTCGAGTTGAACTTCTTTATGTTTGCTATTTGGACTAATAAGATTTTTTTAAAGTAATTGCAAAGAAGGACAACGATGTTTATTATTAGGCTTTCAATGCCTCCAATATGTAAGTAAATCATATCTTGACTACAAATACTGCTTTGCAAATTATTCCCCTTTGTGGCTGATTTCAAACTTTATTAACAGCTGATTTCAAACTTTGAGGCAATTATTTGTATTTCTAACTTTTTTAGGTTATGTGTTTATTAAAGCGTAGACCTGAGCCTTGCTGGTTCTTTTAACCTTTATTATAACTTCTGTCATAAAATATAGGAAATAATTTGATTTGAACATTTAATATTATTTACCAACTTAGCTTTGGAGTTATTATTAATCCTACACCTTTATTATAAAGAAAACATAACATGATTATGTGTACAGAAGGTTCCAACGGGGTTGGTGTGCGGAACACGCAGGGACTTCCCCTAGTTTCGTACATAAGGAAAATTTGAAGGTAGATGTCATTGAGGAACCTACCGGTACTCTATGTAAAAATACTATTTTATTAAGATGTCAAAAATTTTGTCCGCCATCTTGGATTCATCATTTTGAATGTAACCTTTTTTAATAGGAAAGCGGTCGTGCGATACATCAATCCAATGTAGAATTGTAAGACCAAATCGATGGAGTGAAACCCGCACATTCGTCTCTAACCGTTCTGAAGATATTTTCATTTATTTGCTATTTCCAAAACGCCTAACAATTCAAATTTCAATAAGGCTGTAATATTGCCAAGACAAATTCGATCGTGTGTGAAGACGGGAAGTCGTTTTCATTTGCCTATGTGATTGGTGTAAGGACTCCGTCCTCGTTTTGTAAGTGAAGGTGCCTGGTTTCAGACTTTGATAATTAAAGTAGTTTTCCACAGCAAGGAAAATCATTGCCTGTAGTAGCCTACAATTCAAATCAGATTTTACAGCTTTATTTTATAGTTTTCTTCTATGTGTGAAATACTTTCTGTAAGTAGATCCTATGGTGCAAAACGCACTTTACAATTATATTTTAGGGTTTCAACCGTTTTGGAAGTAGGACTACTTACGGTGGCGCTGAATAGCTGTCTACGTGTACGAAACATATTAGTAGAAATTGTTTGCACCTCGACATCCAGCCCCGGCCCATGCTCTGCTTCGTTCCGCTCGCATTGTAAAACTCGTTTTATGGGTTTGCACATAATGGGGGCTCGGATTATAGACTGCGCTTTGCGAGTCTGCATGCCGGCTCGTCGGCCTCGGTCCTCCCACGGTAAAATCCCCCACGTGAATTTGAACCGGGCAGATTTGTGGTATTTTACGTTTTTTATCGATTTTGGGGGAACGGAGCGAGCTATAGGGTCCCGTAAAAAGACAAAATGTGCAGAATAATATCCTACATTTATTTATTTAGATAAAACCCACAAAAAATCATTATAGTACGAAACATCTAAAAAAAATCGTTACTTTATGTCAAAAACGTGCTTCCGGATGTTGTTTGATTTTGGGGAGGAATCAGACTTGCAATAATATCGTGCAAAAGCTGTGCAGAATAACTTCGCACGCCAACCCCCGTATTGGGAGTGTTTTTAATACACAATGCGTTGCGTGTTTTGTTAGAGTAAAGTATTTTTGTTGAACCTTCATAGATTTCTTATTTAATAGATCAGATCAAGCTCACAAGAGAGTAAGGCTGTAACGTACTGCATCCATGTGTATTGTACGTTGTAGTTTAATTAAGTAAATCTAAATATCAGTATGCATGCAATGCACATTGCACAATGATGTAAAATACAGTATGTTGTTGGATCCTCTGTTGTGTTGTCTATTTTATAATTTAATTTGCACTTTTTAAAGCTAGTATTAATTTTTTCTACTAAATTTCCGGATTTCGGGGGATATTGGATATGGCGGCAATTTTTTTACATTTCATAAAATCGATTTTTAAACGTCATTGAAAAGAAAGGAAGGTCCCCCATTTAAAGTACCCTGACATATTTATAGTTCAAAAGTTAGCTATCGTAACATGTTACCCAGTATAAATATTCCATAAGTGTCAAGTACCTCAAGGTATCGTCCTTAATATCCTACTAGATTTTCAGTTAACTGCACGTGAACACTTGAACACACGTGTGGTTCAGAAAAGTTTTCATTGTGAAATGACATAAATTTCCAGAGACTTACTTTGCACAAGTTATGACGGGATTATGTTAAACAGGTAAAGTAGAAGTAACGCCATTGTTTTGCATGCACTGGAGCTGTTTTACCTGCACTTGAGCAGTGGCGTCATTTCACCAAAAACGGTACGGGGGAGGGTCCGTTGGGTCCCCCCAAAAAATAAAAATGTTCACAATATAAAACATGTCATTTTAAGCTATTTCACGCTATATTGAGACATCCTTTAGGGGCAAACTTTATCTTGAAATGATTGTAGTTAAATAACAACACAGTCACCTTTCATTGAACTGAATCATACAGTCTTAATATTAAAGCTGTATAGATACTTATAGTTGAACCCCTTATTGTTTAAAATAATTTAAATTAATGATATATTCGAAAATATTGCAACCCTAAAGGTTGGTTTTTTCTGTTGTTGGGCATCATCATTACACGCCTATTATTTTAAACTTTCAAATTGTAATTTTAATACTTTTCAAATCTTGGGGGGGGGGGGGCCGGCCCCCCCCGCCCCCCCCCCCCAAATGACGCCCCTGCACCTGAGCTGTGGAATTATGAAGCAGGATAAAGAAAGCGTGAATGTAGCTCGTTTGTGTATCTTTTTGCGTTTCTTCACCGCCTTAGCACAGATTTCGTAAAGTCAATTATCTTCTGCCAGATTTGTAAATTTGCTAAGATAATGAATATATACATGTCAACGAAAGGTTTAGCATGTTTTCATAACTATACAGGGGGAGTTTTAAAAGCCCCCCCCCCCCCCTAATTTTTTCCGCATTTCTTATTATATCGACTCCCAACCACCGTCGAACATCATTGATTAGTTTATACTTTCTTTTGATGAGGTTCACATTTTTTTCCGCCATCTTGGATCCGCCATATTGGAATGAACTTTTATTTTTTAAATGTAAAGGTAAGGTTGTGACCCATCATTTCAAACAATTTTTTTCCGTAGAACACGATGCCGCAATCGGTTTTTAATTAGCTGCTTTCGTTCTCGAGATATTAACAATTTTGTAAAAAATTTTAAATTTTAAAAAAATCCCTTGTTTTGTTAAATTTTTTAAAAAATATCGACCCTTTATCGTCAGATATCACAGTTTGGTAGTAGCTTATAGATTTATATTAAGTTATCAATTTTTACTGCCTTTTTGGGTACGCCATATTGGATTGAGATGCTTGTTTTTAATGTAAATGTGGTGTTGTGACACATGATTTTGAACTAATGTTTACGCTTTACACGCTTTACTACTTTTATTTTGTAGTATAATTATTTATTTTAAAACAATTAAAGGATTTTAAATTAAAAATCTGATTGCGGCAGCGTGTAAAGCGTAAAAATTAGTTCAAAATCATGTGTCACAACACCACATTTGCATTAAAAACAAGCATCTCAATCCAATATGGCTTACCCAAGATGACAGTAAAAATGTATAACTTAATAAAAATCTATAAGCTACTACCAAACTGTGATATCTGATGATAAAGGGTCGATATTTAAAAAAAAATGAACAAAACAAGGGATTTTTGAAAATTTATTTTTTTTTACAAAATTGTTAATATCTCGAGAACGAAAGCAGATAATTAAAAACCGATTGCGGCATCGTGTTCTACGGAAAAAAAATAGTTTGAAATGATGGGCCACAACCTTACCTTTACATTTAAAAAATAAAAGTTCATTCCAATATGGCGGATCCAAGATGGCGGCCAAAAATGTGAACCTCATCAAAAGAAAGTATAAACTAATCAATTATGTTCGGGGGTGGTTGGGAGTCGATATCCTAAGAAATGCGGAAAAAATTAGGGGGGGGGGACATTTAAAACTCGCCCTGTATAACTAATCGATTGTAAAATAACATATTTTTAGAAACAGAATAAAATGCTTTTGAAATATAAATAGAAGGTATTCACGTCATTCACAAATTATTAGCAAATTTCAATAGGAAATATAAGCCATAGCAGTGAGTGACTCTTATTATGGTGATACCTAAGGTCGGGAGTGGTCATTGAGCACCGATCATGGTGCCCAGACCATTATATTTAATTATAATTATTATCAACTCCTTTAAAAGCGAGTGTACGTACGTACTTGTCTAACATATAATATAACAGCTGATTTCACCCACCATCTGTAATACTTACAAAACCCAGCGTAGATTATACTTTGGAGTTATGTTTACAACTTCAATCATTATAATGTCTTGTGAATTTTTTTTTTTAAATATGATATCCTAATATATAATACGCGAAACAGTTTTTGTGAACACAACTCCTCCCTTATTTCTGGAACAAATTTAATGTTTGAGTTGTCAAAACATTCGTCTCATTTCGAAGTTTTGCAATAAGGTTTTAGATGTCAAAAATTCTTATACTTAAGGCTCGGCTCTCCACATTCAAAACTACGATATTGGGTACCAATTTCAATGTTAAATAACCAAAACATACCTTCACCATTAAGCATATTTTTGTGCTGTTTTTGTTAAAAAACGGAAGCTGTATTTTTTTTCTTAACCCTTCATATGTCGCGTGGTGTACAAACCTCCGCAAGAAATCTATTTCTTTGTGTAAAAGTTTTGTTTGCAAATGTGCGACCCCTATCCTTTGGCGCATCCATCCCCACTTCCCCCTCTACCCCCTCACCAACCGACAACCAGTTAGCTCAAAGCCACTGACCAGGACGTATCGCAGTTTGTGGAGTGCGGTCTTTTGTACACCGTGCGACCTACAAAGTTATTGTTTGTGCGGTCATTTGTGCGCCACGCGACCTTTTATGTTTTAAGTTTTTTCATTTGTGTTTGTGGAGTTTGTAGTTTTATTTGTGAAGATGGATGCCAATGAAGCTGCAAAATTATTGAAGATGCTAGCAAGTGTGGAGAAGGAAGAAAGGGAACAAGAACGAGTGGCAGAGAAGGACAGAGAACTTCTCAGACGAGAACTATTTGCCAAATCAAATATCAACTCTGATGAAAACGATGGGGATGTCGTAGTCGAGAGAGAAGGAAGCGACCAATCTGAAGATGAAGTAGAGCATAGTAACCACGAAACTAGCTCAGAAACTTCTCTCGAAGATCTGTCTGAAAGAGAAGATATATCAATGGATGTAGAAATTAACCAAAATTTCATTTTGGGTAAATATTTAGAAACGAGGTGGAATGTACACATGAATATGGCAAAGCTTCGTGGAAGGGCCCGCCGTCATAATATAATTCGTGGGGAGAGAATTGGAGTCCGCCTACCCTGTCCAAAAGGAGAAGCTACAGCTGCAAACTCCCCTCTTGCAAGCTGGAAATTATTTTCCCCAGATAGCTTAGTTGACCAAATCGTCCAATATACTAATGTGTGGATTGACAAAAATAAGGAGAACTATTCCCGCAAAAGGGATGCAAAACCAATGGACAGAGATGACATTCATGCTGTCCTTGGTTTGTTATATCTTACAGGAATGCTAAAATCCTCACATACGATGTTGGAAGATTTATGGACTGCAGATGGGCTAGGTTTTGAATATTTTCGAGCGATAATGTCTCTGAGACGATTTAAATTTCTGATTAGAGCTATGCGTTTTGACGACCTAAGAACTAGAAGACAGAGAAATTCACATGATAAATCTGCTCCCATTCGGGAATTATATGAAGAATTTGTCAATCGTTGTCAAAAACACTACAGTCTCAGTGAGTATGTAACTGTAGACGAGATGCTGGAAGCTTTCCGTGGTAGATGTAGTTTTAGACAATACATTCCTAATAAGCCAGCTCGCTATGGACTGAAAGTGTATGCATTGTGTGACGCAAGAACTTATAATACGGAGAATTTAGAAATTTATTGTGGCAAGCAGTCCGAAGGCCCTTACAAATTGAGCAATACTGCTAAAGATGTTACTCTGCGCATAGTTGATCAAGTTCAATAATGTTACACAATTTTATTTTATATTAGTATTTACAATGCGTTTTATGTACTCTCATATTTGTTTTTGTTTGTAAATAATGGTACTATGAAACTAAGCTTTTATGAATATTCATTTTTTTAATGCCTAATAAAACATTATTTTGTAAATAGAATATCATTTATGCATACTACTATTTCTTAGATAAGCTTAAATTAATTTCATAGTTTTTTATACTTTTTTTCATACATTTGGTAAATAAATATAGAATTATATACTATATAATATCTATTGCATATGCTTACGTTTTGCTAATAAGTTGTATTGTTGCATTTATGCAAAATAAAATGTATGTTCTTTTTCTTTTCATGGATAAATGTAAAAACAGTTTTGTAACAACTTACGAAGTTAATTTTCAAAGTTCAATAAAAAAATGAAAATGAAATTAAACTTATTCGTTTTTAATTTAATCCTGCAGTATTATTTTCCACGTAAGAGTAGATACGTTAAAAATACTATACAAAATAAATATACAGGGATATTATTCGTGGAAAGACTAAAAGAACGATTTGCGGTCTTTTGTACACCACGCGACCTACTGTGTCACAACTAAAGACGCGACCTATGAAGGGTTAAAGTAAAATAGATTGTGGGTGTTGATTGCTAAGGATTTTTGCAATATCTCTTTTTGCAACTGAGTAAAAAATTAATAAAGTTTACTATTTTTTACTATTTATATCATACGTTTATGAAAACAATAAAACGGTTTCTGAAAATGTATTCGGCAATCAACATCCGCATATGACAGTACTTCAAAATGAAACCAAATTTTTAAATTTATTCCACGAATTAACGAGAAAAAATGACTTATTCTGTAGCATTGCTCTTATGGGAATCAGATTCAATATGGCGGGCAGGGAAGCGCCCCCTTAATGGCGTGAGCTAATCTCAAAGGTCGGGTTTTCCCCACAAGATTTACATGGAACGAATTTAAAAACCATTTTCATATGAAAAAGCTGTTTATAATAAGAAACAAACTAATCCAGCTTCTTTCGTGGATGTAAATAATGATTTTTAAATAACAGACAATACAGTTGATTCGGATGTCCAGCTTTTAGTACAAAATAATATTTTAAGTTAGGCCTATACTGTACCAACACATGTTTCAACACACACAAACCAATAAAAACTTGTGTTAAGGAATTTAAAAATTAGAAAAACTACGTTACATCCTAATTAAAAATAAATAAGACATACAGTGGGCCTATTTATTGATAATATACGGTATTGATAGTGAGCAACTTTTTGGTTAGGTTTTTGATTAAGTGTAGACCTGATCCTTACTGCTTACTTTAAACTTTATTACAACTGTTGTTATAGAATATACGAAATAATTTGATTTGAACATTTGACATGAATTACCATCTTAGTTTTGAGGTTATTATTAATCCTACACTTTTATTATAAGTAAAACATAACATATGTTTTTAGAAGGTTCCATCGGGGGTTGGCGTGTGGAGCCAAGTATAAAACTAACGTATGATATAATACGTTGTAAGATTTGCTTTGAGGTTATAAACTGTATGATGCAACCTTTTATCATCAATATATTCGTTTATACAAATTTAAGGGAGTTTAGCTTCGGAAACATTCGTGCATCTTCGTATAACATATAAACATATTCGATTATCAATTTCTTCACGATAACATTAATAACTTCCTAAATCATTTGATCTATCAATATGAAATCAAAAGCAATTAAATGATAATATTTGTATCTTTCTTTTAATAAACAATAATGTATATAAATACAAAATTTTAACAAATAGGCCTACAAATTATAATCCTTTAATTGTACAAATTTACTGAGTTAAAACTCAGCATAGCATAGTAAGATAGGCCTAGATAAAGTCTGTTGTTTTTAAATTATTTTTTTATTGATGTATTTCTGATGTGTATCTAATTAATCTGCCTGTGATTTTTCACGGGGGCTAACTACTACTATTACAAAAGACGTGTCAGTAACGTAAACCGTAAATAACGATTGTTAGTTATTTTACTATTGATTTTTATTCCAGCAGCATATTACCATAAAATATGATACAGAAACCATAAAGCGGCGTTGGGTCAGGTTAGGTGCATGTACAATAAGGTCAGGGGTAGACAGACATCCTGTATCGATTGCAAGACACTCATTGTGAGTGCGAGGGTGCCTCCTCCCATTCATTCCTTTCAGTCTTTATATTGACTAAAATTACAATAACAGAACGCTCAGACATGGTCACAGTGGCGGTTATGAAAATACATTTTTGTGCCGTTATGAATGTCCTAGATCTTCCTTGTGGCGTACGTTAATAATAATATTTAATAAATGTTACAGTCTGCAAAGAAACCCATATAGTAAAATAAAGTGACATTGTCTATGAACAGATAATATTTATTGCTAAACTAGCTGTCGTACCCGCTTCATCCATAATGAAAATAAGGAAATATTTTACAAGATTTTACAGAATATATATTATTTAACCCGACAGCCGGCAATGTTAAATAAAATGGATTGTTTTGGCATTTGCAAGTATTTTTTCAAAAATTCGCCAAATATAATAATTATACAAAAATCCAAAAGAGTGTTCCATAGCTTTTTTGTAGAGAAAGGTTCAAATAATTCATGTAGGCCAGTAAACAAATTGATTGATAGACAATTTACAAAGTTATTAGCTCAAGAAACAAAAAATGTTAAATAACGAAAGGAAAAGGTTTAACTTTAGGCCCACATAAAAAGTAGTAAACATTTTTCGTAATTTTTTTCAAAAAGTACAAAAGTTTTGTAATTTAGTTCTAAATAGAACTGTATAAAAGTATATATCAATTTCAAATTTCTTATTTTTAAAACACCAGTGTCTATGTTCCTGCTACAAGATTGCTAACAAAACTAGGCCTAGTTTGAATAGAAAGTAAGGAATACATGCTTTGCCCAAAAATGAAATATTATTACAGGAAAGTGTAGAGAATAAATCAAAGAATTGAACTGTATACTTGTAAATTATTATTTCATAAAAGTATTTGACTTAGTTTTACTGTACTTGAATCACAAAACTAATTAAACTTCTCACGGACCCATCCTATACATATCCTGCCGGCCTATACAGTTGGACAACGCATTGCGAGACCGTGGGAACTCAGAGTATTGAATTCAACAAATGTCTGTATTTCCCACGGCTGTACGAATAAAATCGTTACAGTAAATGTGGTTTACTTTACACGAAACTAGAAAGATTGAAGTTTTTTCTTCAAATCGATATAAATATATCTATAGAAATATATCGAATTGTAATAGATATATCGATTGCAAAATGTGCTTTCTCGTTGGAAAACTGTCCAATTGCATGGGTTTACAGAAAACTTTATATTTTCGGAACTATACGTGCGACGACTGATTGTAAGGCAGTTTTAGAAAGTAGAAATCTTGACGAATCCAAAGGTATCTTTATATTATTTTCAAAATAGTTCTGTTGAGTGATATTGAGCCTTAGATAAGCGACAGATTTGAGTAATTTCTTTGTGTTTTATCGCGCGGCATTAGCTTTTTATAAAACTACAATTTTGAAACGATAATTACATATGTAAACACACGTTTTACAAAACATTAAATTTGTAAATACAAAAATTAAAGTTTGAAATATTTCCTTTCTAATGGTTTTTGTTTTATTGAGATCATATGATTTTTATTGGGTGAAATATTCGATACAATGAGACGTTTCACAAGTGCTGTCTCGGCTTACTGAGCGACACTATAGTGTTGTCTGCCGGTTGTAGGGTTAATGGTATTTTACATTTTGATCGATTTTTAGGGGAAAAGCGAGTTATACGGTCGTGTAAAAAAACAAAATGTGCAGAATAATATCCTACATTAATTTATTTAGATAAAACCACCAAAAATTTATATTCTAGCACGAAAAATTTAAAATAAACAGTTACTTTCTGTCAAAAACGTGCTTCTAGTTGTTGGATTTTTTTGACTAACGAATTCGTCCGAGCGTCTTATACGACCAACGTGTGTACCAAATTTGAAACAAATCGAACTTGAAATGCGGCCGTTAGAGAGCGAAATGTACATATAATTTTTAATTACACCCCACAACGCGCTCCGGGGACCATGTTTGGTGCTCATTTACTACTCCCGACCTTAGGTCTCACCATAAGGGTCACTGCAATAGCTCGTCTTTACTATGGAAATTCGCTGATAAAATTAAAGGAATCCCCCTTAAAGTCACAAGTACTTTGTAACGCTTTTAGTAATAGGTTACTTGTAACAGCGCTTGTAAAAGTTACGAGTGTAGCTCGTGAAATGTTATTAGCGAATTTCGATAGGAAAAATGAGCTATTGCAGTGGCCCTTATGGTAAGACCAAGGTCGGGTGTAGCTAATGAGCACCGATCATGGTCCCCAGAACACATCTTGGGGTGTCATTAAAAATCATATATAGGCCTATATATATATATGTATATAATATGTATATATTTATGTATGTATGTGTGCGCACTCTAACGGACGCGCTTTACGTTCGATTTGGTTCAAATTTGGTACACATGTTGGTTGTCTATGTCGCTCGGACGAGGTCGTAAGCCAAAAAAATTCAACAACCGGAAGTACGTTTTTTGACCGGAAGTAACTATTTTTGAGATTTTTACTACGAGAATGAAACTTTTTTAGAGTTTTAGAGTTTTTTTCTAAAAATATAAATGTTGGATGTTATTCTGCACATTTTGTTTTTTACGCGACCTTATAGCTCGCTTGGTTCCCCAAAATCGATCAAAACGTAAAATACCATAAAAGTACCCGGTTCGATGCCAAGTGGTGCAAACTCGCGAGGGCACTAGGCGCAAACAAATTCTACTAATATATTGCGTACACACAGACAGCTGTTCAACGCCTTCGTGAGTAGACCTATTTCCCAAATTGTTGGTTGAAAACCTAAAACATAGGCCTATAAACTTCATTTTGGAAATTGCGGTAGAATTATTTAAAAATGTCAATTTCAACATAGTGATTTAAGGATTGGATAAGACAAAAAAGCAGGTATTGTACCTATTTAATTTATTGATTTTAAAATGTAGTGATTTTGTATATACGTGCTTGTAATTCAGATTGTAATTCTTTTATCGATAAGACTTAAAACAGGATGTTCTATAAGATAATGCGTATTATGATATCGGTAATAAAAAGGCAGGTATGTGTTGGTACTGTTCCTTGGGGAAAGTTATTAGCAGTAAGTGTAGTGACTGTATGCGTACGTGCCGGTAATACCAGAACATAATACTGCGATCGATAAGTCGGCAGAGACCTACACAATTTCAAGTTAAATTATTTCGTACATTTTATAAAAGCAGTTATAATAAAGGTTAAAAGAACCAGCAAGGCTCATTTCTACACTTTAATAAAAACCTAACCTAAAAGTTAGAAATACAAATAATTGCTTCCAAATTTGAAATCAGCTGTTAATATTAGAGTAAACAGCTGTTATTTTATTAGGGTTGCTATGGTAATAAATGTAAATAAATCAGTCTAGACCTAACCTAAGAAATTTTCCCGACTAAATTTACAAATATTGAAATAAAAATGTTTTTATCAAAATTAATTATAGCCTATCTTGCTCAGTGATAGTGTAGCTTTTTATTAGTAAACCTATTTTTTCAATCGGTTCAGTAGTGCCAGAGATTACCCCCTACATACAAACAAACAAACAAATTTTACCTCTTTATAATATTAGTATAGATATGCCTATAACACGTGCATGCACTGAACTTGGCCTTCCCTTTCCCTTCGTTAACTAGATGCCGCCACTTGTACCACCAGAGTTATAATTAGAGACACACTTGTTTGGACGCCTTCATTAAATGTAACAACTTAGTTACTAGTAGGCTTTGAAGCAAATGCAAAGAGCTCTTTCAAATCGTGTTAAACATAGAGCATCACTAATAAGGCTTAGATATAATTAAAATTATATTCTAAAAATGTATCTCATTACTTCAACCTGATATTTAATATGTCTATGTTCCTTGTTGGATAGTTAGGTGTGTTGAGTAATGAAATAGCGGATAAAATAGGAAACGTTTTCTGAGGATTGTTAAAATTTCTTATACAATACATTAAACTGAACTATGAATTCAAATGTGACTAAGTTATTTGAACGTAACCTATACTACTTTGTATACCACAACCTAATGTACAACCTACACTAAGACGTATAGTATCACCTTTAGTACAATCTGCAGTATGAAATATATAAACGTATAGTAAAATCTACAGTGCGATCTACAGACAACTTATAGTTCCAAGTATGGAACAACCTACAGTAAGACTTATACTACGCAATATAGTGTAAACTATTGTATAACCTATAGTATAAACCTAATATCACCTGTAGTACGATTTTACTATTATACTATATCGTATAGTGCAACATATTGTACAATCTATAGTACGTATAGTGCAACCAGTATTACGAACTTTGGTACAACTTAAAGTAGCAATTAATTGTGGAGCAACCTATAGTATGTCTTGTACCAAGCCATATAGTGTAAACCATAGCACAATTTTTAGTAAAACCTATAGTACGAAATCTATAATAACGTATATAGCAACCTACAGTGCGAACTATAGTGAAACTTATAATTCCAAGTAAGGAACAACCTACAGCAAAACTTGTACCACGTCAAATAGTGTAAACTATTGTACAACCTATAGTATAAACCTAATATCACCTGCACTATTGTACAACCTATAGTATGACGTATAGTGCAACCAGTATTATGGACTTTAGTACAACTTAAAGTAAAAATTATTGAGCAACCTATAGTATGACTTGTACCACGCCATATAGTGTACACCATAGCACAATTTTTAGTAAAACCTATAGTACGAAATCTATAATAACGTATAGTACAATCTACAGTGCTAACTATAGTGCAACTTATAGTTCCAAGTATGGAACAACCTACAGTATGACTTGTACCACGCCGTATAGTGTAAACTATTGTACAACCTATAGTAAAAACCTAATATCACCTGCAGTACGATTATGTTATGTCGTATAGTGTACAATCTATAGAATGGCGTATAGTGCAACCAGTATTACGAACTTTAGTACAAATTAAAGTAGCAATTATGGAGCAACCTATAGTACGTCATATAGTGCAAACCATAGAACAAATTTTAGTAAAACCTGAGTAGTGTTAAAACCCTCTGAGGATGATGACCATGTCATCGAAATGTACATAAGGGTAGTAAACATAACTTACAATTTAGTTGTTTAGTTATGGTTTTTGTTCCTTGTTTTGTAGTTCGGAGTTTTTATTCAAATCAGTGAAATTCTCTTCTACCAAAATTAAAATAGTTTTAAAGAATAATTGAGGAATTTTTAGAATGCGAATATTTAAAATATTTAACAAAGAGGGGCGAATACATTTTGCATAAAAATGATTTTATATTTTTTTTCGAAAATTTCTGTAGATAAGATGATGTATTTATGACATTATGTATCACTATTTCACGGCAACCAGGAGATGAAATTATGCAATGTATAGTGCGAGAGCTTTGTGCAACTTTACATGTATAAATGTGGAACTTCGTAAAATTACGTTTAACCGAACAAATGGCAATGTTAATTAAAATGGATTTGTTTGGCGTTTGCAAGCGTTTTTTTTTTCTTCAAAAATTAGCCAAATATAGTAATTATACCCCAATCCAAAAGTGTTCCGTAGCTTTTTTGTAGGCAAAGGTTCAAAGAATTCATATATGCCAGTAAAAAATTGATTGATGTAAAATTTACAAAATTGTTGGCTCAAGAAACAACAAATTTTCAGTAACAAAAGGAAAACGTTTAACTTTAGGCCTAGCCTACATAAAAAGTAGTAAACATTTTTTGTAATTTGTTTCAAAAAGTACAAGAGTTTTGTAATTTAGTTCTAAATAGCACTGTATAAAAATATATATCAATTTCAAATTTATTATTTTGAAAACACAAGTTTGTGTGTTCCTACTACAAAACTACTAACAAAACCAGGCAAAAAACGAGTACAAACAAATGAAACTTCTCGCGCACGAAGTCTATACAACATAGTGTGTGACTGACCGTTATAACGGTTGCTTTCAAAACGTAAGAAGAGACAGTTTTGAATTCGACAAAACTCTGTATTTCCCAGAACTGTACGAATAAAACCGTTACAGTGAATGTGGTTCGCTTTACTCAAAACGAGAGATTCAAGTTTTGTCTACAAATCGATATAACCATATCTATACAAAAACATCGAATTGTAAGAGATATATCGAATCTAAAATGTGCTGTTTCGTTGGTTGAAAACTGTCCAATTGCAATGGTTTACAGAAACCTTTATGTTTTCAAAACTATAAGAGTGACGTCTGATTGGAAGGCAGTTTTAGACAAAGTTCAATGTTGACGAATCCAAATGTATCTTTATTTTATTGTCAACATATTTCTGTCGAGCGATATTGAGCTTTAGAGAAGTGACAGTTGAGTAATAGCCCAGTCGGTATAGGTTACAACTACCAGTAATTTGCAATACGGCTGATTTTTTTTTATAAGTACATTAAAGTATGTAGATTAACATAAAAAAAAGTTTACCAGTCTATCAATTTCCCAAAGTCGAAAAAAAAATCGATTATAATTTTTTTTTTTTTCGATTATCCTTAATATTTCGAGCTGGGATGAAGATAGAGGAAAATAAAAAATACCACCGTGTAGGGGAGGTATTTTTTTCAACAAAAAAGGTCATATGTATTTATTTCGTCCGAGCAATGGTTTGTCTGGAAAAAATTCGATAATGCAGGTATGTATTTTGCAGCAGGGGAAATCACTAAAAGGGGACATCTTATTCATATATGAAGCTCATTGGCCGAATTTTAATATATCGAATTGAAACTTGACATAGGAGTTAAAATATATATTTTAAACATTTATGCTGAGTCTCAGCTTGTTATCTTGATTATTACCCGATCTAGAGCCACTTGACTTATTAATGGGTTTCTCGATTTTAGGAGTACCGGACCCACCAATTCATTTTAAACAGCTCCAGTTTTACCTAAATCTAATAAAACTGAAAGTTGGGAAAATTTGTAAAAAACCTGATTCTAAATTGGTTGCAAACGTGTTTTTTTTTCATTGTAGGCCTAAACTAAAATTATGTTCAGTTTTTGATCCAACTTAGCTGTTATATATATATTATGTAACAACCAATGTTTGAATTGAATTAAAATGTAGTAAGCATTTTTAGTTGATTTTGGTTTTTGTTTGCTATAAGTTAGTCAATCTAACCCAAAAAAATCTGTTGGTTTTGAAGAATCTTATGTATTAAAAAAAATCTGTTTTTCTTTTCCAAGTCCGTATAGTTATATTGAAAACTAAACAAACAATCTGAATGAAACTAAAAGCCATTAAAAGATCACATATTTATCTTTATTTTGATATATAATTGTATATTTAAATACTAAACAATATCATATACTAATTAGGCCTATAAATTTAAAATTAAAAACTCTATTTGAAACATTTTGTTACATCCTAAATTAACGCCGATGCTAACAAAGTGATCATGCATAACCATAAACATACATGAGTTTAAACATAATTATATTGAAAACTAAACAAACAATCTGAATTAAACTAAAAGCCATTAAAAGATCACATTTTTATCTTTATTTTGATATATAATTGTACATTTAAATACTAAACAGTATCTTATACTAATTAGGCCTATAAGTTCCCAGTTTTCGTTCTAGTTTCCACTTTGCGTTGTTTACGCTTCCATTTAGTATATTTGGTGTTCCTACCAAGACCCATAGTAAATACAACTGGATTTGAGAACACACAAATAATAAAATAACTGAAAATTAATAATAAAGCAAATAATAATAATCACCTCATCTAAAAATTCATAGTTTCATGATTGAAATTCAGCAGATACATAATAAAAGTCTTTGAAAGCCTAAACAAAATGAAATTGGACTTACAAAATAAATACCTTTTCGCTATCAAATCTAAATCAAAAATAATTCGACCACGCAGCTGGACCGCT
>JAGFPH010000854.1:168866-192205 GCA_018207615.1 Philaenus spumarius
TCTGGGAAATTTAGTTCCAACCCTTGTTGTTGTGGCAACACTGACTGACACTGACAATGCCATGCGCTGCTTCAGGCCGCCAGACCAGCGTTGCCAGATTGGGTTTTCCCCCAAAATGGGTAAATTTTTAAGTTTGCGGCAAATATTGGGGAAAAGAAAATGGTGGTGAAAATGGGGAATGTTTTTCAATAATGTGATGAGCATTGTTGAAATTCTCCTAAAATATTAAAAACTCTTCGAGTACTCAATGTAGCAACTGCAGTGTTAAAAACCAGAAGTCCATTTTTCAAAACAAATCCGAGAGTGAGCCTCCATTGCCTCTCTACTTCGATTAATTCCACACAACATAACCCAGAGGCCCCTTCTGCGTGTTTGGAAACCCAACACAAAAGTTGGGAAGTACGGTCAAAATTGTTGGGACATTTTAGATTTTGCCCCTCTCCCCCCCCCCTAATAACAGCAACGTCCTTGCGTCTGACAGGACCAGGGTTAAATTCTCGGGTCATTTTTACCCAATAAAAAGTAACCTCTCAGGTTTTCACGACAATGGGCTGCAGCTAAAAATCTTAATGTATTTCTGTGGTGTTACTCTATTTAACGTGGATCACTCAATGCCGTAATCTTTTTAATTTTGACTTTCCCCAAAATAGGTGTCCATACACTCCGTTCCTGTTTGAATATGAGCCTCTTAAGGGTCTGCTCCAGTAGACGAGAAAGCAACCGGAAACGCAACCGCTTCTCACTGTATCCCTATCTAAACAGTGTAATTTCTTGCAGCTGAACTCTTTGACATTGCCTCATTTTAAACCATTTTATAAGTCTATCTTTTGTAATTAAGCGTTGAAAAAAAAACTGAATATTCTTTATAAAATTTCGAATCCGGCTTGCAAATTATTTTTCATTATTAATTTTGTATTGTGTTAGGAAAAAAATTCAAACTTTGTACTTACAAAATGTCAATTACATACCAAATCAAAAGCATTTAAAAAAATGTAAATTGCAAGACGGATGCTTATTGTGACTGTGCTTAAAATGAGACCTTGCAAACAATTTTATGATAAAAAGTAAACTGAAATAAATGGTTTGAAATTTAACATTGCTCTTATGGGATAAAAATCCAAGATGGCCGCCACTACAGCAGACCCTTAAGGATAATATGAAGTCATTTGCACTTGTATGACAGCATCATCTTCTTGCCTCGGTGGCTACGCGCAGCAGTTTCTTCGATGTTAAATTTATTTAAGTATGACCTGAAACGTACGTGAGATGTAATTGCTTGATAGATAGAATGAACATCGAAAGTGTGAGACTTTTCAAACAACACTCTTAAATGTATTAACTATTGCTCTTTTGTTCTAACTTAAGTTGGCTTCATTCGTATAACTTCACGCCTTTAAACTATATTAATTTTGATGTTTTTCTGCAGCTAGCAACTAAATTGTTGTGACACCAGCCAACACCGAAACTGCACTTTCCGATAATTTTCAATATGCTGGTGCTACTCTAAAATCACGAGACTACTGTTTTCTAGCGGCGAGTGATTCTAACCCTAACCAAAACTGGTGCTACATAGAGCATCTTTGTGTGAAACGTGATGAATATTAATCGTTTTTTTTCCTTTGTTAGTCTTAAAATGGAACCCAAAAAGCCCTTTTTTCCAGATGGACATAGAAATTTATTATAATGAATTAATTACCTTAAAAGATCCGTCCTGTGTCTTCAAATGAATTTTTTTGTTGCTGTATTACATGTTTCGAAGCCGTCATCATCATTCTTTTTTGTTCTTTCACAATATAGAATTTTTTTAAGCACACTACACTTACACTAACACAAAAATAAATGACAGAGCACGTACCGGTATTAAACATGATTGTGTCAATGTATTTTTGTGTTAGCGTAAGTGTTGTGTGTTTAAGGGGACTCGGACAATAAAAATTGGATAAATATTCAATTTTGATTTTTTCTTCTAAATGTATTCTATGGTTTATTGGAATCGAACAGGTATTTTTTTATTTATAGCACATTCTTTAAGAGTATGCATGACCGTGTTTAGCTTTAGGTGAGCGCTCATTTTCAGCACGCTCTCAAATGAAACACTGTATAATGAACACCTGCATTTACCTCGTACTGTTATGGAGCAAATGAAACCTATTTTTAAAGATTTAGCTCACCCTGACTTGCTAAAAGGATGTCTTCATGGAGGCACCCAAAACGCTTGTGAATCTTTGAACAGCGTCATTTGGTCTAGGCTACCTAAAACCACCTTCAATCTCAAAAATATGTTAGAATTTGGTATTTACGAGGCAATAGCTACATACAATGAGAGAAACATTGTTAAATGTCAAATTTTGAGCAAATTAGACATCAATCCTGGAAAGAAGTGTGTAGATAGAATGAAAAGTGTCGATAAGCTACGAATCATGAAGGCAGATAGGGCATTTTTTAAATTAATTCAGCTTCATACATACATTGCACAGCCGTACCCGGGATGCACCCATTACAACTGTGTTACATGTTTCTCAACATTCTACTGCAATACAAAACATTTATAAGATTTCCTGTTTAATACGGCAGATAGGACTGGCGTAGAATTTTACAAAAAATGCGTGCAGAAGAGAACATTAGCAAAAAGGAAGCTGGAAGATGGGATTGAAGAGCAAGAAGACCCAGACAACCCTGCTTATGGAGCTGGAATGTATTAAAGATTAATTATAGTCATTTTAGTTCATAGTTTGCGATTTTTCTCACTTGAAGTACTTTATCTTCGGAACCATTAGAGATAGCTTCTTGATTTTTTTTAAATTTGATCATCTACCCTAGGAGCACATTTTAGGCACGGGAAATATTATTACATAGCCTACTTTAGGTTTTATATTTGTTTAAATGTGACTGTACATGAAAAAAAACTAACATAGGCCTACAAAAAAATCATTAGTAAAAACAACCAAGCAAGATTTTTAAATTCCCTTCACCTAAAATGAGGTCCTAAAACAGATGATCAAATCTAAAAAAAAATCAATATGACATCTCTACTGGTTCTCAAGAATAAGGAGCTTAAAGATGTACAAATTAACAGGGTTAATAGGACGGTCCGACTCCCTTTAAAAAAATGTAATGTGTGACGACTTCTACAGTGTGGACGAACAAAAAAGAAGTATCTGATGACGAAGTTACGGCTTCGAAACATGTAATACAGTAACAAAGAAATTCATTTGAAGTCACAGGACGGACCTTTTAAGGTAATTAATCTATATATATAAAAGCGAAATACCACTCACTCATCACGATTTCTCAAAAACTACTGAACGGATTACAATGAAATTTGGTATGTAGCTTCCTCTAGGGCCGGCCATAGGTGCTCACTAAGAAAGGGTTTGAAAAAATTCGAAATTTTAGGGGGGTTTGGGGGGATCAAAGTTATTAAATCACGATTTCATCAAAACTAAGGAACGGATTGGAATGAAATTTGGTATGTAGCTTCTTCTAGGGCCATAAGTGTTCACTAAAAAAGGGTTTTTGGTTTTTGGAAATTTTAGGGGGGTAAAAATTACTAAATCACGATTTCTCCAAAATTACCGAACAGATTGGAATGAAATTTGGTATGTAGCTTCCTCTAGGGCCACAGGCGCTCGCTACGAAAGGGTTTGAAAAAATTCGGAATTTTAGGGGGGTTCGGGGGGATCAAAGTTATTAAAATCATAATTTCAGATCTCTTATTATTATGACAATAGTGCTTTTATTAAGATCTATATATATAAAAGCCAAATACCACTCACTGACTGAACACTTAAAAAGAATACAATTACGTTCTGAAAATACCAACCACGACGGGCAACGCCGTACAGGTCAGCTAGTACATAATATGTGTAGACACGTCAGTGATTTATCCCGCCTCGTTTTTGTTTTCTATATGTACGAGAGAAATACAGTTTTTACATTTTATTCTTTATTGCGAGTCGAGTAATTCCAGTAAACTTTGAAACTACGTGTAAAAGCTGTTAAATCGTTCCAAGTCGACTTGCCAACATGAAAATGTCGTACGTAAGTTTATGCTTTGCGGTCGGGGAGGTGCATTAGAAGACAAACAAAAGCGAAAGAGGGGGGTTGAGAGGGTGTGGGGGGGGGGGGGGGGGGGTTGTAGTTGCTAAGAGACGGCGTGACTCGCATAGCATATACAAACACGCCGCGCCGCCAGACCTAAGCTGTGTTTACTACGGAATAATGATCAAATACTGCTTCCAATGAAAGTAATATTGCGCTTCCTCTAGCATTGTCGTTTTATGAATGAACGTACACGACGTGAGATTTATACTGTTTTGATGACTATCGCTGTCACCTTGATTAAATACGTCAACTGATTAGGGCAAATATCAAATTATTCTGCTCTGCGTTTCGCTGTATGTCTACACATCTAAATATAAATTAAATTAAAATGTCTGTCTGTGATTTCAAAATAGTAGAACTCCAATTATCCGGATCGCCAACTATCCGGATCAGATTTGAATAAGAACATAGTCAAACGGATGCGAGACTTGGCGGCGCGGAATCGATTTAAGGTAGCAAAACAGCTGACTCTGCCTGGTATGTTAAAAAAATAATGTATTTTACAGTGATTTAGAATTGTTTGTAAATATTACGTAATGTAAACATTGTCATTGATATTGTTTTTTCATAATAAATACCGTAAATGTTCTCTATTGTGTTTTGTTTACGTTTGTCTCTTAAAAACGGCCTTTTTTCGAGAAAAATCCAATTATCCGTATTTTTGATTATCCGGATCGGGTCCGGTCCCAATTAATCCGGATAATTGGAGTTCTACATATAAGTTTTTTTCTATACTCATACGGTAATTCACCAAAACCTAAACACACATTTATAAATTTTGTGTCTGTCTGTCAGTCTGTTTATTTGGCCGGGCTAATCTCCGGAATGGCTGAAAACCAATTTTGAAGAAACTTTCATTAACATGTAGGGCACTGTTCAGAGAATGAAATTCCTGTAAACAAATTGAAAAAATGTAAACATTATGGGCAAAATTAGGGAGTTTGTGTACAAATGTTGCGGATATTGCGAGTCTATTTTAATCTGTCTTACAATATGTACAGGTCACAGATATCCCCACCACCCAACTTATATCCAAGTGCATCTGTACTAATCAATCATCATTTCCGTAAAAAAAATACAATATACAATAACATGTTTGAATTGGCATTACCATGAGTCGCCGCTGGGTTTGGCGAGCGGAGCAAGCATGGACAGAGCAACTAGTTAAAACTTAAACTGTTAAAATCCATGCTTTGTTTCAAAAAAACATAATAGATAAATGTTAAATAAATAAACGGTACCAGGAACTGGCACATACTTTTTCACAAACATATTTAAATTATTAAACAGATTCACTGTGATTTGTTGGGTGGGGTAGGAGAGGTGATTTTTTATTAAAGTAGAAGATTAACTAATAAATATTATTATTATTATTATTATCCAGAGAGAAAACTATTCGAACGATTTCGAACAAATTTACACCACACAGGTCAATTAGGCCTGTACAGATGCACGAAAAAGGATTTTGAAACATTTTGAAAACCAACCTCCTTTATGGCCAAAAAAAAACCCCAAAATCAGTTATTATTATTATTATTAGCTAAACGAGAATTTTTAGAAAGACGCGATTTTTGGCATATGGTAGGGTACATTAAAGGCTACAAATAAGCCAAATTTTATCAAAATCGTTAGAGCCGTTTTTTATAAAAAAAATAATAACTGATTTTTTGGGGTTTTTTTGCCAAAAAGGGGGATGTTTTTAAAAATGTTTCAAAACCGTTTTTCGTGCATCTGTACAGGCCTACTTGACATGTCTGGTGCAAATTTGTTTGAAATCGATAGAATAGTTTTCGCTCTAGCTTTGTATACATACAGACATACAGAAGGCATACAGACATACAGACAGATATTTTGTACAAACCACTTTTTTGGACTCAGGGGGTCCCAAAACGGATATTTCCACAAAAATCTCAACATCGATTTTTTTTGCGATCACTATACTTTCTCTATACTATAGTATAGTGAGAAAGTAAAATGACAAAGCAATTGTGTGTAAGTAAACATTATTTTTATGAGAAAAAGGTTACATTAAAAATGACAAAAATTCAAAAACACTAAACGAAATTAGCTCCAACCGTAAACTATTAATTTTTGTTTGAAGTGTGTTAAGTATATTAAATTCGTTTTACATTATTTTGCCTGAATATTTTTTTATACCTGAAAAATCTTCATTCTTTTCTAAAAATGTTTATACAAGCTTAATTTCACTCGGAAATGTGTTTGCACCAAGTTTTTTTGCGATGCGCCAATATAATGTTATGGAAGAGCATGAGAGGCACACGAGGATAACGTTCTAGTATATTTAACAATAAAGAAAAAATAATTTTATTTAAGAATGAAAAGAATGCAAAATAAATTAAAAAGATGCAGAATTTATGGAGAAGAGTGTATAAACTCCAATGAATACACTGCTGGACAGTTTATAAAAGTTTTCTGACACTGTTGGTTTAGTTGCGTTTCTGAAAAAGTAAGCATTTTATACAGTTCCGTACCTGTATCACTATTCCAGGAACCATAGAAAGTTGCCATTTTTATTGTGGTTTCCACTGACTATTATAGTCAGACTGTAGCAGAATCATACTTTTATCTCTTGTGTTTCTTCAGATAAAAAATATTTCTTTTGTTTAAAAAATTTAAATTTTTTTAAAAATAAATATTTTTAATGTAAACAGTTTTTTGATGTATCGTTTTAAATCTGGTACCGGACCTTACTTGAAAGGTTTACAATACACAGTAAAATTTTGAAAACAATACCGTTAATAGTTTTGTATTATACAGGTAAAATAATATACACGGAACTCCCATTTGAAATGCATTAATGTTGTCTACCAACCTTCTCCCCTTAATATTTAGTTTTGTTGGATGTAAATTGTACAGCTTTATCAATCGGATAATTTTCCTAATTAAATTTAAAAAATTACATGGATAAGTGTATTTCTCTCCTTGAAGGGGTGAATTCGTTTGATTAATTAAAAGCAGTTTATGAAAACATCGTTAAATTTTCATAGTCACTCAAAATCCCGCCTTGACTCATCCGATGTGTAATTACGTCTGAGGGTTGAAGGTAAGGGTTGAGTGAAACAAGACACCCCATGGGTTCCCATAGGTACCATTAATTACCGTTTATGGGGAGAGCGCCATTACACTCTTGATAACTTAATACTTCGTTAACAGGGAAATTGTGTTCATGTTCAACGTTTAATTTTAGCTCTTGTTTATGAGTCGGTTATATACAAGTGGCTGGGGAAAACGAGGCTGAAAGTCGTTCCGTTTTAGTGCTTCCTTGGAATACGTTGGATTTGTTGACATTCGTTTTGTATTTAAGCACTTATAACTTATTTGCTATATCAATACTTTATTGTAAATGTGTGTGCGTTTATTTGTATGGGGTAAATCAAAACTACTTATCCAATTTTGTAACTGTTTACTTCTGTGCTGTTATCTATACTAATATTATTAAGAGGTTTTTTGTTGTCCTTGTATGTAGGGGGTAATCTCTGAAACTACTGTACCGATTGAAAAAATAGTTTTACTAGACCTGAGCCTTGCTGGTTCTTTTAACCTTTATTATAACTGCTGTTATAAAATATACGAAACAATTTGATTTGAGCATTTAACATAATTTACCATCTTAACTTTGGGGTTATTATCAATCCCCACACCTTTATTATAAAGAAAACATAACATGATTATGTGTATAGAAGGTTAAAACGGGGTTGGAGTGCGAGGGACGCAGGGATTTCCCCTAGTCTATACTAATATTATAAACAGATACAATTTGTTTGTTTGTTTGTATGTAGGGGGTAATCTCTGGAACCACTAATCCGATTGAAAAAATAGTTTTACTAATAAAAAGCTGCACTATCCCTGAGTAAACATAGGCTATAATTCATTTCGATAAAAACCTTTTTTTATTTCAATATTTGTAAATTAAGTCGGAAAAAATTCTTAGGTCGGGCTTGGACTGAGAAACCAACACACGTATATACATTTATTACCATAGCAACCAATTGAATAAAATAACAGATAACAGACGTTTTCTCTAATATTTACAGTAACACCTGATTTCAAACTTTCAAGCAATTATTTGTATTTCTAACTTTTAGGTTAGGTTTTTATTAAAGTGTAGACCTGAGCCTTGCTGGTTCTTTTATCCTTTATTATAACTGCTGTTATAAAATATACGAAATAGTTTGTTTTGAACATTTAACATTATTTAAAATCTCAGCTTTAGGGTTATTATTAATCCTACACCTTTTAGCCCAGTTAATAAAGGCAGAAAATCGCCATTTGTCGCAACTAATTAGGGGAAAGCTGAATTTTTTATATGTGATAGACCCTTATGAGACATGTATTTTCTCAAAAGTCCCCGCCTCTCCCCCTTGTGCTTCCCCCCCCCCCTTTAAGCATACAAATACAGAGTTTCACTAGATTGCTTACAAGTTCGTTAATACTCATCGTAGCGAATAAATGTTTTGTAACATATTAAACATATTTTCTTCTTGAAAATGTTTTGTTAAAGTTAATATTAAGGGACTATTAAACAACAAACACATAAAAAATGGTTTCTCAAAGCATATAAATTTACTTCATTAACTATATTTTTTAAATTACATAAAATACACAAAAAATTTTGAAATTAAACTTGTAGTATGTACCTTTAGCTTTAATATGATGTGGATTTTTTTTTAACGTCCTGCTGTTTTGCACTTTAAGGCTAATGAAAACGGGACCTACAGTTTTACGTGGAATCCGAACCACAGCCAATGATGTCAGTTTAGAAACCATTTAGAAAATTAAATATGATGTGGATAAATACTTGTTTAAATTTATCGCTTGCTCTTGGGACGTCGTCAAAGATAGCGCTTGCACGCCGCTCCAGTGGTCCGACGCAGGTTTTATAACCGCTTCGCATGGGATATATGTACAATGGATGTTGCAATATTATTTTAGTAAATGTGTGTGCTTATATACTGTTTGTATATAATGTATTGTAAGTTTGCGTTTAGATTGTAAGTATATTAGGTGAGTTTTTTATTACATTTATACTTTATTGGTTATCTCTTTAATTCAAATAATTTCAATAGCAAATGTATTGGAAGTTTAATACTTGTATTTTAGCTATTTATAGTTTCGGTTTTACTTAGTATGCTTTTTCAAAAACAAAACACCTTGAATAAGTGAACACGCAAATTTTATTTCGTATACAAGGTTAGGTTCGTGGGGCTAAGCATACTCTATTGAATAAAATAAATAGGGCTTTCTATTATACCCCACCTTCGGAACCGCCGGTTTCGGATTGGCTTAAACCGGCAGCTGTCACATTCCCATGTGCAAAAGAAAAGGATTAAAAAATAGATGTTACATGAAGGCATCACAGACCTCCCACCCACCCCGAATATATGTACAAGTCTTAAGTAGGCTCAAGTACAAATAATTCGACCACGCAGCTGGACCGCTGACGTGAGTTCCAAAATTTCCAAAATTAAGTTTATAGGCCTATGTTTTAGGGTTTCAACCAACAATTTGGGAAATAGGTCTACTCACGAAGGCGTTGAACAGCTGTATGTGTGTACGCAATATATTAGTAGAATTTGTTTGCGCCTAGTGGCCTCGCGAGTTTGCACCACTTAGCTTCGAACCGTATACTTGTATGGTATTTTACGTTTTAGTCGATTTTGGGGGAACCAAGCGAGCTATAAGGTCGCGTAAAAAACAAAATGTGCAGAATAACATCCTACAAAAAACTCTAAAAAAAAATAATTCTCGTAGTAAAAATCTCAAAAAATAGTTACTTCCGGTCAAAAATCGTACTTCCGGTTGTTGGATTTTTTTGGTTAACGAACTCGTCCGAGCCACATAGACAACCAACACGTGTACCAAATTTGAACCAAATCGGACTTAAAATGCGGCCGCTAGAGTGCGAACACATATATATATATATATATGAATTTTAATGACACCCCAAAACGTGTTCTGGGGACCATGATCGGTGCTCATTTGCTACTCCCGATCTTGGGTCTCACCATAAGGGCCACTGCAATAGCTCATTTTTCCTATGGAAATTCGCTAATAAGTAGGCTATTTATGTAACACTATAACGAGATTTTAAACAATAACATTATTCGCAATATTTATTTTCATTTTTATATTGACTTTTGATTTATATTAATATTTACAACTTGCAAATCACTGTAATAACAAATTAAGTGATAATTTCTAATGCACGTTGATTGCCGTATTTTCACAAGTAAAGGTAATTAAAAATTAAATTTTAAAGTATACAGGAAACCTACACAGAATGACCATACATGCAACCTCTAATCATCCTCACAATCATAAAATGGCCGCCTATTCCAGCTTTGTACATAGAGCAATCACCATACCCGTGAATATTTCTGACTTCAAACAGGAAATTAATATTATAAAACAGATCGCCGCGCCGTTTCGAATGATTATGACCACAGAATAATAGACAAATTGGTAAAGAGTAAAACTCAGAAACGCAAATATACCACAAAAGAAAAAACCAAATATATCAGCATGGATTACCATGGTCCATTAGAAAGTGGTGTAGGAAGCATATTTAAAAAAAATAGAGATACACATTAGCGTTCAAAACCAAGAATAATTTAGAAAATGCGCTAAAACACAAAAATAAAATAAAGAAATACGCACATTCGACGCAAGCGGCGTATATAGATTAACTTGTGACAATTGTCCTTAACATTATATCGGCCGAACGGGAAGATCATTTAAAACCAGATTTAAGGAACATTTACCTAAAAGAAACCTTAACCCAATTAAATTCAAATTTGCTGAACACCTTTTAGAATCAGGCCATAATTATACCAACTTAGAAAGCAATTTGCAAATATTACATAAATGTTCCAAAGGGCCAATAATGAATGTCTTAGAAGAATTCCAGATTTACAAACAAACCATTTCTGACTCATTCGCTTTATTAAATGAAAAAATCCATTTTCAATCGAACACTATTTTCGACAGCATCGTTAAGGTAAACCCCTTCAATAAGTCAACACATCCCCCGCATCACTAGAGATTTCAGTATTAAGGGTCTGCTCCAGTAAAAATAAAATGGATTTTTATCCCATAAGAGCAATGTTAAATTTCAAACCATTTATTTCGTCTGCTTTTTATCATGAAATTGTTTGCAAGGTCACATTTTAAGCACAGTCACAATACGCATCCTTCTTGCAATTTACATTTTTTTAAATTTCTTTCATTTGTCAAGTAACTGACATTTAGTAAGTACAAAGTTTTGATTTTTATTTCTTAACACATTACAAAATTCAAGAAATTGCACTGTTTGGATATTGATATAGTGATACCAGAAGTACGTTTCCTGGAGCAGACCCTTAACCGAACAATTGATGAGTGAGTGAACACGTGTGTATAGGAAGGAGTGGCACTGTGACATGTTTTTTAAATGTTTTTTTAAGTGTTTCATATTCAGGGTGTTGTGATGTACGTTTATGTGTTGTGTTGTGTATTATGTGTTTTTTAAGTTGACGCGCATTTAAATTGAATGCAAAAGAACCAAAAAAAATCGTTTTGACAATGCCTGAATAAATTAGGCGAAACGGTCGTCACCAATTACAGAGATATTGGACTGCGAGCAGAAAAACAAAAATATTTATCTATCTATATATATAAAAGCGAAAACCCACTGACTCACTGACTCACTCATCACAATTTCTCAAAAACTACCGAACGGATTGAAATGAAATTTGGTATGTAGCTTCCTCTAGGGCCATAGGTGCTCACTAAGAAAGGGTTTGAAAAAATTCGAAATTTTAGGGGGGTTTGGGGGGATCAAAAGTTATTAAAAAATGACTTCTTCAAAACTACCGAACGGATTGGAATGAAATTTGGTATGTAGCTTCCTTTAGGGCCATAGGTGCTCACTAAGAAGGGGTATGAAAAATTTCAAAATTTTAGGAGGGGTTTGGGGGGATCAAAGTTACTAAAATCATAATTTCAGATCTTTTATTATTATGACAATGTGATTTTATTATTTAAGATCTATATATATATATATATATAAGCCAAATACCACTCACTGACTGAACACTTAAAAAGAATGCAATTAGTTTAAAAAGACTGAAAATACCAACCACAACGGGCAACGCCGTACGGGTCAGCTAGTCTATATATATAAAAGCGAAAACCCACTGACACACTGACTCACTCATCACGATTTCTCAAAAACTACCGAACGGATTGAAATGAAATTTGGTATGTCGCTTCCTCTAGGGCCATAGGTGCTCAATAAGAAAGGGTTTGAAAAAATTCGAAATTTTAGGGGGATTTTGGGGGGATCAAAGTTATTAAATCTAGATTTATTCAAAACTACCGAACGGATTGGAATGAAATTTGGTATGTATAGCTTCCACTAGGGCCATAAGTGTTCACTAAAAAAGGGTTTTAAAAAATTGGAAATTTTAGGGGGGTTTGGGGGGTAAAAATTACTAAATCACGATCTCTCCAAAATTACCTAACAGATTGGAATGAAATTTGGTATGTAGCTTCCTCTAGGGCCACAGGCGCTCGCTAAGAAAGAGTTTAAAAAAATTCGAAATTTTAGGGGGGTTTGGAGGAATCAAAGTTATTAAATCACGATTTCTTCAAAACTACCTAACGGATTGGAATGAAATTTGGTATGTAGCTTCCTCTAGGGCCATAGGTACTCACTACGAAAGGGTATGACAAATTTCGAAATTTTAGGAGGGGTTTTGGGGGATAAAATTTACTAAAATCATAATTTCAGTCTTTTATTATTATGACAATAGTGCTTTTATTATTTAAGATCTACATATATAAAAGCCAAATACCACTCACTGACCGAACACTTAAAAAGAATACAATTACTTTAAAAAGACTGAAAATACCAACCACCACGGACAACGCCGTACGGGTCAGCTAGTATAATTATATCATTTCTACAACTATTTGAAAAGTTTACTTTGGTTTTGTAATCAGAATAAGTTAATTGTAACAAAGTACATTACTAATGAAAGGAATTGAATGTAAAAACAACTGAAGCTTAGTAACAAACATCTCTTGACACGATTAAATTTAGTTATTTTTTCAACCCATAATTTAGATTAGTTATTAATTACTGTTTTCTTCTTTGAGGGGGCGCCACTCCAGATCTTGCCCCGGGCATCAATTACTCCAGAAACGCCCCTGCTTCGAGAACACTTTGTTTGTAACTACAAAGAGAAGATTAAAACACAGAAATAAATGTAACCCATCTACTTCCGATAGTTAGTGTAAAATTGGAAAGTCCGATATCGTATGGTCAAGAGGAATCTCGTGGGAAATCAATCGGCAATATGCAATGGCTTCCAGGTAGGAGGGAAATCTTAGATAGGGGAGATAATAGGAAAGTCTGAGTCAGTCCTGAGGGAACCGCCGGGACACCTGGACTCATAATTTACTGGAGAAGACCTACAAGTGTTTTATTACTGCGACAATTGTATTGCCCTCTATTTTATAAAGTTGGAAGTGAAAATATGGAATAGGTTTATGAAAACATTACTAAAGGTTTTCTATCGCCGCACCAGTCTTGTCGCTTTGTGTGATAACGACTGGGGACTGTCAATGAACCAGGAAACTTTACGCCGCTTAAGGGTCTGTTCCAGTAAACGAGAAATCAACAGGAAACGCTAGCGCCTCTCACTATATCCCTATCTAAACAGTGCAATTTCTTGCGCTGACATTGCCTCATTTCAAACCATTTTATAAGTCTATCTTTTGTAATTGAGTGTTGAAAAAACCGAATATTCTTTATAAAATTTCGGATCCTTCTTGCAAATTATTTTTCATTATTATTTTTTTATTGTGTTAGAGGAAAAATTCAAACTTTGTATTCTCAAAATGTCAATTACATAACAAACTTTTTTTAAATGTAAATTGCAAGACGGATGCGTATTGTGACTGTGCTTAAAATGAGACCTTGCAAACAATTTTATAATAAAAAGTAAACGAAATAAATGGTTTGAAATTTAACATTGCTCTTATGGGATAAAAATCCAAGATGACCGCCACTACAGCAGACCCTTAAGTGAAATAATACATCGCATAATACAGGTCAGGCTAAATCAAGGCCGTAGCCAGGGGGGTGGAGGTTAGAGGGTCGAAAGACCCCACCCCCGAAATACCGAAATGTAGCAGTAAAAATTAATACTAGGTTTAAAAGGTGCAAATTAAATTAGAAAATAGACAACACAACAGAGGATCGAACAACATATTTTACATCATTGTGCATTGTATGCATACTGGTATTTAGATTTACTTAGATTGATGCAGTAGGTTACACCCTTACTCTCTTGTGAGCTTGATCTGATCTACTAAATAAGAAAACTATGAAGGTTCAACAAAAAATACTTTACTCTAACAAAACACGCATTGTGTATTGAAAATACTCCCAATACGAAGCACGCAATGCTCTGTGTATTGAAAATACTCCCAATACTGGGATTGGCGTGCGAAGAACGCAATGTATTGTGTATTGAAAATACTCCCAATACTGGGATTGGCGTACGAAGCACGCAATGCATTGTGTATTGAAAATACTCCCAATTCGGGGGTTGGCAAGCGAAGCTTTCTAAAAACATACGTCATGTTTTATTTATAATAAAAGTGTAAGATTAATAATAACCTCAAAACTAAGATGGTAAATAATGTTTACACGTTCAAATCAAATTATTCCGTTATTTTATGACAGCAGATATAATCTGAACTAATATTATAAAGAGGTCAAATTTGATTGTTTTTGATCGTTTGTTTGTTTGTATGTAGGGGGTAATCTCTGGAACTACTGAAACGATTGAAAAAATATTTTTACTAATAAAAAGCTACATTATCCCTGAGTAACATAAGCTATAATTTATTTTGATAAAAACCTTTTTTATTTCAATACTTATAAATTTAGTCGGAAAAATCTTAGGTTAGGCCTAGACTGATGAATCGTCACATGTATTTACATTTATTACCGTGGCAAACAATTGAATAAAATAACAGATAATACAGCTGTTTGCTCCAATATTTCCATTAACAGATGATTTCAAACTTTGAAGCAATTATTTAAATTTCTAACTTTTAGAGTAGGTTTTTATTAAAGTATATACTTAAGCCTTTCTGGTTTCTTGTTCACAAAAACCTATATTAAAAGTTAGATACACAAATAATTGTTTTAAGTTTGAAATCACCTGATAATTATACTATAGGAAATATTATAGAAAACAGCTGACTACTGTTAGTTATTATTATAGTCAATAAACATATGTAATGGCGCTTACATTTTTGTTAAATATTGAGTATGTTTTTTGTTGTTTTTATGTTCAATAGATGCT
The DNA here is from genome assembly GCA_018207615.1 of Philaenus spumarius. Lineage (NCBI taxonomy): Eukaryota > Metazoa > Arthropoda > Insecta > Hemiptera > Aphrophoridae > Philaenus > Philaenus spumarius. The sequence continues at coordinate 184,352 of JAGFPH010000854.1, forward strand.
GCAGTTTTTCAAAAGTATATAAAACACGCTTGTATTCAAATGAAAGTTTGTGTCAAAATTTCAAAGCAATCGGTGGAGAACTTCCGAACATTATCGATTTTGAACAAAAGCACATTTACATTTTCATTTATATAGATTACAAGGTTATCAGAGTCGGCCCCTTCGACTCCTTTACCACTCGATGCTTTGTGTATTGAAGATACTTCCAAAATGCGGGATGGCGTGCGAAGCACGCAATGCATTGTGTATTGAAGATAATCCCAATATGCGGAATGGCGTGCGAAGCACGTAATGCATCGTGTTTTGAAGATACTCCCAATATGCGGAATGGCGTGCGAACCATTTTGCAGCTATTCAGCACCGTCGTGAATAGATCTATTTCCCAAATTGTTGGTTGAAACCCTAAAACATAGGCATATAAACTTAATTTTGGAAATTTGCTCAACTCACGTCAGCGGTCCAGCTGCTTGGTCAAATTATTTTAAATATGCTATTCTGCGAGTTATTTTGTATAGCTTAGTTAAAATAAATAAAACCGTTCAGTTCAGCGTCACGAGTTCAAATAGTATTTTCATAACAATTTAATAAGTAGGTATAAGTTACCTGTCTGCTGTCATCCAATCCTTGTTTATGTTTTGTGACGACCGCGGTTTCGGGTTACCCCATCATCCGGTCACATTAATTTACATACAAAAAACATGAAAATAAAATCACATCACTCACTGTTAATTGAGATCGTCGTAGAACATTATTCACAAACACACGAACACAAACACTATGTACGGAACACAAAATACGAGCGCTCAATCCGGGAGCTTACATGATAAAAGTATTTTCATTGTTTGAAAATCCATTTCAAATGCAACATCTTTACAAAGTACACGTTGATCATTAAATAAGTTTATTTTTTAAAAGACGTGCTGTAGTGTCGCCTTGACATTTTAGAAATGTATTTTCTCACTTTAAATTCACCCTCAGTAAGGGGTTGCTTGTTAGACGTAGGGGGATGAACAACGGTACGAATAAATAAACACTCTTCTGGACTATGTGGAGAGGGGGGAGTGTACAGTACAGTATTTACAATTTACCCTCAGTAAGGCAGCGGAGAACAGTTATTTTAATATGAGAGGTGAACAAAATTTGTTATTCCGTGTTATTCTAGTTTTGTTTTAGATGTATAATGCTATCACATGACTACCTATCGCATAGGTTTAAACTTTGACAAAAGGTCAGAGGATGAGATATAATGTTGAACATTTTGGAATTCTGCTTCGTCCGTTCAGCATTGTGCATGTTAAATTGCAAGTCAGACGTTAAAATAAATATTTTAGAAGTGTAAACTCATTTCCTCATTTCATAACTTGTGTTAAAATAGTTTACGTAATAGTACCTCTGAAATGGACATTGTGCCTCCTCGTTTCGTAACTTGTGTTAAAATATTTTACTTGGTAATACCTCTGAAATAGACATAGTGCTTCCTCATTTCGTAACTTGTGTCAAAGTAGTTTATTTGGTAATACCTCTGAAATGGACATTGTGCTTCCTCATTTAGTAACTTGTGTTAAATGTCACGCTCTACTTTATGTAGTACACATTTGTATATAGCAGAGTATATAGTTTACTTGGTAATTCCTATGAAATGGGCATTAGGCTTCCTCCTTTCGTAAGTTGTTTTAAAATAATTTACTTGATAATACCTCTGAAATGGGCATTGTGCTTCCTTATTTCGTAAATTGTGTTAAAATAGTTTACTTCGTAATTTCCTGAAATGGAAATTGTGCTTCCTCATTTAGTAACTTGTGTTAAAAGTCACGCTCTACTTTATGTAGTACACATGTGTATATAGCAGAGTATATAGTTTACTTGGTAATTCCTATGAAATGGGCATTTGGCTTCCTCCTTTCGTAAGTTGTTTTAAAATAATTTAATTGATAATACCTCTGAAATGGGCATTGTGCTTCCTCATTTCGTAAATTGTGTTAAAATAGTTTACTTGGTAATTTCCTGAAATGGAAATTGTGCTTCTTCATTTCATAAGTTGTGTTAAAATAGTTTACTTGGTAGTGTTGAAATATTCAAATTTGGTGTACTGTGCCACAGATAAAAGAACTACTAGTAGCTCTTTTATCTGTGACTGTGCACATTTGTTTTATGCAGGATTTTTTTTTAGAAACCAAAATAATGTCCATAATATATTTTATATTTACAAGAATACCATGAAGTTTACACTTCTCCCGTGTGGTCTTAAGCACACTTGGATTAATTTTGTTTAAGTTAAATGGTGGCTAAAAGTTTATGAGTTTTGTATATTTATTTTAAAATGCTGTGTTGTGTAAGCTGTCGGCAGCGATGGGTAAGAAACCTTTGATGTACTTTCGAGTGGAGGGAAGTCCTCTGTCATAGCTCAACCGCTATGGTACTTGCCTCATAAGCAAGACGTCCCGGGTTCAAATCCCGCGGAGGACCGTAAAATATTAAAAGCCCAAAAAAACATGCTCGTTAGCCGAAAGGCACAAAGTGGCATGGAAAGCAAAAAAAAAAAAAAAAAAAAAAAAAAAAATCGAGTGGAGGTAAAGCATTTTTTAGTTTTGTTACAGGTCAACCCTTAAAATCGATTATACACGATTCATTTGTACTTGCGAAAATGTATCAGGTTAACGGCGAAAACTATTATAAGACTAAAATAGTGAATGGGCCACTATACAAGATGACTAATTTTATAGTGTAATTAAAGTCGATTTCTTAACATCAATTTTAGATATTTTATTTAAGTTTACTTAAAGTATAAACAAAATGTTTAATGCGTAGTAATAAAATAAAGGTTCGGCGAGAAAATAAATTAAACAAAACGATACATCACAATGAATACGCTCGTAGGGTGAGTACAATAAATATAGTTTAAAAAAACTAAAAAACACGCTTTTAGAGCATATCAAACTAAAAAGTTAAAAATAATTTTTACATCGAGCGCCCAACGCTTTTTTTACAATAATGCTAGTATTTATCGTTTATTATTGTTTTAAGCTTATTTGAAAAATTATTTTTAACTTTTTAGTTTGATATGCTCTAAAAGCGTGTTTTTTAGTTTTTTTAACTATATTTATTTTTCACTTTTTAGTTCGATGTATTATAAAAGCGTGTTTTTTAGTTTTTTTAAACTATATTTATTTTTTTATTTTTAGTTCGATTAATTATTGAAAAAAAATTTGGCCGTGGACGGGATTAGAACCCACTATCGGTGAGTCTGGGGATTGACGTCAGCGACGACCCGCGCCTTAGACCGCTCGGCCAACGAACGAACTTGCGTAAGAGAGATATACTAACAGTAATAAGCCACTGGCTTTTAGTCCAAAGGAGAGTTACTTACAAACAAACATACAAGTAAAGCTAATAAAAGCGTGTTAAAAATGTATTTTGAACTTTAGTAAACAGTTTAATTACTGTATCTAATACCACTTCGAAAATCAGAGTTGTAAAAAACACAGGGCTGTTTATGGAAACGTTGTCAAAAATTTAAGAAACGAGTCAAAATTTGTAATCCAACTCATCCTAAAGTCCTTAACGAATTGGTGTTTAAAATAAACATTTTATTTTAAAATAATATGAAGAAATTATTTGATTTTTAATTGTAATAATTTTAAAATTTATATAAAGACTAGTAAAATCCCATGAAAAATCACAGGCGGATTAATTAGATACACATCAGAAATACATCATTTATACAAAATAGGGGAGACCGGGGCAGGTTTTCGCGCGGGGCAGGTTTTCGATAAGGCCTTAATTTGTAAGCAGACTGCTAGAGCGCACCACCAACCAGACTAGTTTGAAGACAACGCTCCTAGGCAGCAACTATGAGAGTTTTAGTTTGATGGCTACTCCCTTCGCTGCATTAAGTCAATTTATATTGTTTTTGTTCAGTTGAGTAAATTTGCATGACCTTACTTTAACTCAAAAGAAACATATACGCCTTAAGTTTAGTTTTTTTATTCATATGATATCGAACAAAGGCATTCACCTGCTCTGATTGATGTTATAGTTTGTTCAAAACAGTTCTTTTTTCAACATCTTATCTTAGGTTAAAGTAAAAACATGGCGACGGGGCACGTTTTCGCACTTTCAGTGGGGCACGTTTTCGCATCGAAAACATGCCCCCATCAAGCTGGCTTGTTCGTTGATATTACTAATATTATTGGCTGTTATATAATATACTAGGGGAAACTCCTGCGTGCTCCGCACGCTAACCCCGTTAGAACTTTCTATACACACAATAATGTTATGATTTCTTTATAATAAAGGTGTATGATTAATAATAACCCCAAAGATAAGATGGTAAATAATGTTAAATGCCATTTTGACAGATACGCCCATTAAAGACCAACTGAAGGAAGAACAAGAAAAAGCTAAGCAGAGGAAGGAAAAACTAAATGACAGTAAAATGAAAGTTAAGAAATGTGTTAACAAGAATTTATTTGGAAGGAAATCAGGAAAATCAGATAATATAACGTCTACTAAGCCAAAGAAAGTGAACGTCAGCATAGAATCGAGTGATGAAGAAAATGACTGCGTTTGCATTTACTGCTTAGAATTATACAGCAAGTCAAAACCAAGATAGAAATGGGTTAAGTGTACTCGTTGTAAGAGATGGGCTCACGAGGCGTGCATTAAGGGAGACCCTTTGTTTTCATATGTATAAATTGCGATAGTGATGACGATGATACGGTAACGAATTTTGTTAAATGTATTATATTTAAATGTATCTACAATTAATAAATAATTTTCCTTGAACTGTTTTTTTGTTTAATTATACAGATTTTAATGATTTAAGTACTTGCGAAAACTTGCCCCTGCCTAACATTATGGTGTGCGAAAACTTGCCCATTTTCGCAAATGACCAAATGACACTTGACTACTTTTTCCTCAAAATCATTGCTTAAGTAATTAATCTATATTAGTCATGCCACGTTGTAGTGCAGGTTTCAGTGGTTATTGTAGTAAATTTTTACAAACGTAGCTAACTTAGTAAAAAATAGAAAAAATAAATAAAAAAAAGCGCGAAAACTTGCCCCGGTCTCCCCTACTATTTAAACAACAAACTTTATCTAGGCCTACCTAACTATGCAGACGGGGGTTTTTAACTCTGTAAATGTGTACAATTATAAGGACTATAAAACTGTAGGAATATTTGTTAAGATTTTGTATTTATGTATATTATTATATAAACTTAAAGAAATATAAAAGTGTTATCTTTTAATTGCCTTTAATTCATATTGATAGAGCAAATAATTTATTAATAGTTATTAATATTATAGGCTATATTATTGATTGAAGTTGTAAACATAACCCCAAAGTATAATCTACTCTAGGTTTTGTTTGCGTATTACAGAAGATGGTGAAATCAGCTGTTGTATTATTAAGTTAAACTAATATTTATTTCTTCTTTGAATGTTACTGCACGTAGCACGTACGTACAGTCGCTTTTATAGGAGTTGATGAATTTGTCAACTACAAGAACATTCTTTTGAGACAATTTGTTTGTTATTTCCTTTAGTGTATCGACTAATCCACCATATGTCTTATTACTCAACAGCTGTTTTCTTAAATACGCCTATTTATCCACGTGGGTTAAATAAAATCGAACGTTATTCATACTAGATTCTTGGAAGTAAACAAACGTAGTGGTTGCACACAGTGTTTAGAGTATGTTCTGGTCTTTGTCTATTATAAGATAAACCTGCATACTTTAGGGCCTGGAACGTACCTTGAGAGGGTATTAACTTGATGTGTTAAACGATACGTTTCAAACATAATTTATTTCTACTAAATTTTAGAAAATATTTTAAAAGCAAGATTTAATATGAAATTCCCCCTATAAATTGTTGAAATGTAATTACAATTTTCTTAGGTTTTAGTCAAGTCGTCATGAAGGCAACTTTGAAAACACCGACAAAACAGTAATTAATATATTTGCAATGCAATAGAGCAGACTTGCTGAACTATTTCTTTCTATTATATAAAAAAGGGGTTTCTACTTCTTCTTCTCATAATTATAAAGTAATAAGAATAACTACTATCTAGCGAAACCACTGCCAAGGGAACGGGCTTGGAAAAATTAGGGGGGGGAGGGGAAAGACCCTGTTGAGTCAGAAAGAAGAAAAATAAATCTCTCTATTAGGCCTATATAGAAAAGTTTTTTTACTTATTCTCATAATAAAAATTATAAAGTAATAAGAATAGCTACTATCTGGCGAAAATACTGCCAAAGGAACGGGCTTGGAAAAATTAGCGGGGAAAGAAGACCCTGTTGAGTCAGTAAGAAAAAAAAAATCTCTCTATTACATAGAAAAGTTTTTTTACTTCTTCTCCCAATAATTATAAAGTAATAAGAATAGCTACTATCTGGCGAAAATACTGCCAAGGGAACGGGCTTGGAAAAATTAGCGGGGAAAGAAGACCCTGTTGAGTCAGTAAGAAGAAAAATAAATCCCTCTATTATATAAAAACGTTTTCTTCTCATAATTATAAAGTAATAAGAATAGATTAAATAAGTGTATTGCATAGCGGTAACCATTGCATAACTTCAGGCGCACAAATCCATGAAGTCGATTATGAAGACGAATTCAAGTCGAAAAAATAAACTTGAAAGGGGCCCCCGGAGAGCGGAGCGAGCAGGGGGCAAAGCCACCTAGTTAGGAATAAATACTAAACAAAAAATATGTGTGCATATATAGTAGTGTTCATAAATCTGAATGTTAAAAAAATAACTGTTTTATGTCAGTTTTTATCTGTGATCTTTGCGTTCATAAATACTTTATTTTGTGTCACCCATTGGCTAATTTCACCTTACTTTCCTCGTGTATTTAGTTTTTACAATTAAGGAATTAGTAATAACATAGTCAGTAAAACCACCACAATGAGGGGTACACTAAATTACATTGTTAGCGAATTTCAATAGGAAAGATGATCTATTGTCAAGACCCTTATGGTAAGTGAGCAAAGTTTCAAATCAATCCGACGTTTTGAAGGGGGTGAAAATCACGTCGTGTTCTGGGGACCATGATCAGTGCTCACTTACTACACGCAACAAAATTATTATTGCATTTTCATCGGTCCTTGATAAGTGTGCAAAGTTTCAAATCAATCCGACGTTTTGAAGGGGGTGAAAATCAAGTTCAAAGATTCCTTTACATAGAGATACATACCAAGCCAATAAAAGCGTATTAAAAAGAGCAACAAGCTGTAACACGTAAAGGCAGACATTACGAAACTGTAAGAGTCCGTTACACTAATGATTTATTTTTGTTGGGTCTGACGTCTGTTAAACATAACTTTAGATATTGAGACGGTCACGTTATTCTTGTACACCTTGTATAGTACGATACACACAGACATTACAATAAGCGGAGGGTTAAACCTGACTCAAAACCGAAGGAATTACAGAAGTGCGCCGATGTGGGACGCCTTCTTTCCGCCCGCTTTCACGCCGTTCACTTCCAAATAGTAAAACTTTAAATATCCGTACAAAGTTAAAAAGTACTTATCGTCACTTTCCGGTTGGCCTGGCAACAAATTGAATCGTGAAAACTGAACGAGACCTTCATGAGCTTTGGTTATTTCCAGACCGTTTAAAACACAACTTCAGGAATGTAAACACAGAATCGTTCTCCGAGAGCGTTCAAAATAAACTCGACGCGAGACCGTATATTGCGTTTTATATTTAGATTTTCATTTCATTTTCCACCATTGGTGGCGTACACTCGCTTTCCTTCGATAAAGGAAAAGCACTTTACTTTTCCGATATTTGGTGATCTTATTTTATTTATATGTTCGGACTTGTATGTTATTTTATTTATATGT
>JAGFPH010000854.1:214146-250235 GCA_018207615.1 Philaenus spumarius
CTTTCAGCAACAAATCTCACTAAATCTGTGGCTTTCTTTACGACTTTCGACAACAAATCTCACTAAATCTGTGGCTTTCTTTACGACTTTCGACTACAAATCTCACTAAATCTGTTGCTTTCTTTACGACTTTCAACAACAAGTAAAAAATATAAACTACAACAAATTGATGCTTACATAAAATTATAAAAACTATTGCCTTTCTGCAGTAGCATTGCAAGTGTTTAATTAGGACAAAGATTAATGGCATCTAACGCTTCCCACTGGACTCGGCCTCAATTAAAAGAACTTGGCTTATTAGAAAAACAACCTTGAGCCTTAATGTAGGAAACTGACTCATGTTGGAAGTCGTAAAATTAATGCTGAAGCGGTTTGACTAATTCCTTCCTGAGTTAAACGAATCCTTCCTGAGAGGATTGTGACGTTTCAATACATTTAGAGCTATATGGCTTGCAAAAACTCTTATAAAAAAAAGTAAATATGTGCGGTCGTGGGACCCCCAACAGGAACGAAGTTCATCCCGCCTTTTCTTAGATTCTTTTACCAGCCTTAACGGCACATACACACATGATTTTAAACTTTCAATTGCCGTTTATTATTAGATTGATTTTTATACAAATATTTACTGTTTCCATACGTTTAATGTTATTATAATAAAGGTGTAGAATTAATTACAACATCAAAGCTAAGATGGTAAACACAGTTAAACGTCCATTCATTGTAAACACATTCAATAAACATAAAATGTTGGTTCATCCGTCTAGGCCTAACCTAAAATTATTGTCTGTATATTTAATAGATTTTACCTAACTTAACGGCATCATACATGCAATCATTTTAGGTTAGGCCTAGATTTAAAATAACTTTCTAGTCCAAACCTAAAATGTCAGCGCTTGACGATAATATCTGAACCACGTCGGACGAAACCGACCGTCTCCAAATTGATGAACCAAAACAAATTTTTCTTGAATGTAGGCCTATTTACATTCGTTGCCATAGCAACCAATTTGGTAACGCTTTTTCGTGACTCGTATTTTATATTTTTCATTGCCATAGCGACCAATTAATAACAATTTTTTTCGTTACGCATTACATTTTCTATTTGTTAACTCCTACCACAACACGCGTTAAGGAACTTAATTTATTTCAACCCTTGGAACAGATGTAAACAAGGTGTGCTAAATCTGCAATTTTTAATGTTTATAATCTGTCCACTTTAAGGTTCTGCTCCAGTAAACGAGAAAGCAACCGGAAACGCAAGCGCTTCTCTCTATAGCCGTATATAAACAGTGCAATTTCTTGCAGCTGAGCGCTTTTACATTACCTCATCTCAAACCATTTTATAAATCCATCTTTTGTAATTGAGTGTTGAAAAAAAATGAATATTCTTTATAAAATTTCGGATCCGGCTTGCAAATTATTTTGCATTATTAATTTTGTATTGTGTTAGGAAAAAAGTTCAAACTTTGTACTTATAAAATGTCAATTACATAACAAAAGAAAAGCATTTGTTTTTTTTATCTAAAATGCAAAACGGATGCGTATTGTAATTGTGCTTAAAATGAGACCTTACAAACAATTTTATGATAAAATATAAACGAAATAAATTTTTTGAAATTTAACATTGCTCTTATGGTGTAAAAATCCAAGATCGCCGCCACTACAGATCGCTCGACTGTCGGCCTTTCTGTGCATTAACCCAGATACAATACCTTTTCGAAATCACATAACATCCCTGTAACACCTCCTACGTGTCTGTACAATCCTCTAATTTCTGTGATCATCTTACTTTGCACGTTTCACTTTCAGCTGTTATATTCCACTTTGTATTTTTATTTTACTAACCGTTGCTCCCAAGAACCTTTGTATTTTTAAATTTCTTCATTGACGTCTTCTCTACAATACTACACGTAAGAATAGCGACGTTTTTATTTGAAACTATAAATGAAAATAGATAGGGATATTTCAAAATTTCTTAGACCTTGGAAGTTGTGTAAAACTCACCCTATATGTTTAAACAGATTCTCCATGGCCGATTTACAGGGAAAATATGTTTAACTATAAACGTTGGTCCGTTAGCAGCTACGTCATGCGCTGGCGGTCTGGTATACACGGTTTGAGTATTTTAAATTTATTTTCTGTTGGGTATGAAACTTTCCTGATATTTTCGTAAATATAATGGATTATATGTAATCTCTTATTTTTGTAGTGTAAACTTCTATAGGCGCACCACGTCTAAAAAATGCGTATTCATGTGTGTATAGCAGAGTATATAGTTTTCTTGTTGCTGGGGTTGAATCGGATTTTACCGTCACGCGTTTCACCATGCATTTTACGAAACGCTCCTAATGTGAAACGCTCCTAAAGTGAAACGGTCATAATGTGAAACGCTCCTAAAGTGAAAAGCTCTATTCCATCCTTTTGAAAAAGTTCTGGTCTTGCCGAGATTCGAACCAGCACAGTCCATCTCCATAGACTATCGCCTTTGCCAGTTAGGCCACAATCGCATTGCTAATTTTGTATATTTGAGTTGGGTATATAAGTGTAACAGATTGTCCCACATCATAGGCTTAATCTGTTAATGTTAATGCAATGTATAGTTTAATTAGTAATACCTCTGAAATGGACATTGTACTTCCTCATTTCGTAAGTTGTGTAAAAAAATGAACATTGTGCTTCCTTATTTCGTAAGTTACGTTAAAAAATGAATATTGTGCTTCCTCATTTCGTAAGTTATGTTAAAAAATGAGCATTGATCTTCCTCATTTCATAAGTTATGTTAAAAATAAACATGGTGCTTCCACATTTCGCAAGTTATGTTAAAAATGAACATTGTGCTTCCTCATTTCATAAGTTACATTAAAAAATGGTCATTGCGCTTCCTCGTTTCGTAAGTTGCGTTGAAAAATAAACGTTGTGCTTCGTCATTTCGTTAATAAACATTTGTTAAAAAATGAGCATTGTGCTTCCTCATTTCGTAAGTTGCGTTAAAAAATAAACATTGTGATTCCTCATTTCATAAGTTATGTTAAAAATAAACATTATGCTTCCTCATTTCGTAAGTTATGTTAAAAAATGAACATTGTGGTTCCTCATTTCGTAAGTTATGTTTAAAAATGAACATTGTGCTTCCTCACTTCGTAAGTTGTGTTAGTTAAAAAGTTTACACTTCTCCCGTGTGATCTTAAGCACGCAATTACATGTTTTTAAATTGTGATATCAATTTCCTGCTACGGAACACGTGTCGCTATAACCGACCATTTTCAATTTCCTAACTCACTCAACTAAACATAACACCAACCAAAGTAAATGACGAGCCAAATGTTGACGTGTCAATTATCAACTTATCAATCATCAATGCAAACTGACATTTAGATGGAGCAATTCTATCAGTTCGCAAACACAAATGTCAGTCAGTTTAAAATATTCACAAATCTTGATACACTATCCGGTAAGACTATCCGGTTCATTGAATTAAACGCACCACATGACAATATTATTTTCTCTATATCTGTTTACGTACGTGATCAGATATACTTTATCTCGTAAATATTTGAAGACCTCCCTATAACAACGTTGTATATCACATTTTAATGAATTCCAAGTTATTTGATCTCATCTCATAGCTTATTATAAGTATAACAGTATTTTTTTTAAATATATATATACTAGCTGGCCCGATCCGGCTTTGCACGGATAGACAAATCAAAGTTAAATATATATATTACAAAAAATATATTATATCAATAAATATATTACACTATGTATTTCTTATGGGGATTTTTAGTAACTTTGACCACCAAACCCCACTAAAATTTCGAATTTTTTAAAACCCTTTCTTAGCGAGCACCTAGGGCCCTAGAGGAAGCTACATACTAAATTTCATTCCAATCCGTTCGGTGGTTTTTTTTTTTTAACTTTGCCCCCCCCCCCCCCCCCAAACCTCCCCTAAAATGTCGAATGTTTTTAAAACCTTTCTTAGAGAGTACCTACTGCCCTAGAGGAAGCTACATACCAAATTTCAATCCGTTCAGTAGTTTTAGAGAAATCGTGATTTAGTAACTTTGACCCTCCCCAAATCCCCCTAAAATTTCGAATTTTTTTAAAACCTTTCTTAGTGAGCACTTTTATGGTCCTAGAGGAAGCTCCATACCATATTTCGTTCCAATCCGTTCAGTAGTTTTTGAGAAATCGTGATCAGTGAGTCAGTGGATTTGGCTTTTATATATATAGATACATACTTATTTTAGTAAAAATATGCAAAACATCCCAAGCCAGAGACCAGGTAACCAGTCATATCCCGTCAGCTTAGAAGCCAGCCAACCACCGTTTGCTTTACTTCCGCCATCCTACAATCAAACCACAGATATGAAAAGTTACCTGGTCTAGACGAGATTCGAACCCGGTATCTTCTGATCAGGAAGATCTCACGCTACCCACTCGGCTATGGCTTGCCTTAAGGAAACATGACTACAAAAAACCACTTTAGTTAGTTGCCACCGTATTTCCTCCCCTTCTCATCTCGCTGTTATATTATATACTGCAATGGAAGCCATGGCTTTTTTTTATTTCCCTGTTTTTGTTTATTTAGTACTAATATGTAGTACTTGTTTGTAATAAGCTGAATCAAATAACCTGGAATTCATAAAAATGTGAGATACAAAGTTGTCATAGTGAGGTCTTCATTTGGTGATATTTCTTAAAAGAATAAAGAAAACTATTGTGCTGACTTAGAAACTAGGGCTACCGTACAAAAAAAGGTATGTTGATATTTTTGTCAAAATGTACGGTTTTGGGGTAAATTAGGTTTGAAAGTTTCAAACTGTCGCTATTTTTAAACGCGTGATTGAATATAATTGTTTATTTTACTGAAAATAGATCATTGTTAGGTATAACTTCATGTCAAGTTTGAATTCAATCGGTCATACTGTTCACCAGGTATCAATTATTTTGAAATAACACATACACCCATAGACACACGTTTAAATGGTGAAATACGTGTGTCTCGATACCAGGAACTAATCCACAAAAGGGGACCAGAGAGTTCGGGGACACCCTGTATATATAATTCTTCTGTACGTGTGTACGTAACTGAAATCATCCTAAACGGCTAGTCCAATTTTGAAGAAATTTTGTGTTTATGAGTGAGTCCCTAAGACTAAGATTCACAATTGGAAGGGGTTGAAGTGCGGTTGCTACCCCTATTCAATAAATATAAATCAAACTAACTTCCTACAAGCTATAAAGCTAAAATAATGTAATATTATTTTTAAGGTGTATACTAAACTATTTGCAATTTGATTACTTAAGTCAAAGGGATGAAATGGAATAACCACCAATGAAATTAAAAAATAATCCACTTACTTATAGCCTATTCTCAAAAACTAATCGACTAATTTTACTAAAATTTACACTTATTAGTAGCAGGATTTTTTAGAGAATATCGTCACTACAAACAAAAAGATTTAAATGGGGTAGCTACCCTTTTACAATAAAAATAAATTGCACTAAATTCCTACAAACTATAAATCTAAAATTATTTAATATTATTCCTAATTGATACAAAACAAAACATTTGCAATTCGATTACTTAAAAGTCAAAGAGATGAAATGGGATAACCACCCTAAAAAAAATAAGGATTGTAAAACTGTAGGCGTAATTGTTAAAATTGTGTATTTATTTCTAATCTTATTAAACGAACAATTCTTGCATATTTGTATATATATTTATTTCGGGAATCTCGCTAACGGCTCTAACGATTTGGATGGAAATTTGCATATAGGGGTTTTTGACGTCAGGAATTGAACGCGCTAGGTCTTATGACTGAAAAAATTCGCTAAGTAGCTCTTTTCGTCTATGTAAGTTCTGATCTTCTTTTATATACCACCTTTGAAGTCACTAAGTAGGCGAATAGATACATTATAGATACAGATGTTTTACAAACAAAAATGTTAATCTGTTCATTTTAGCTCCAGATGTTCATATACTATTTAACAAACATAAATCATTAACAATGAATCAGGTGGTATAATTTTCAACTTATTTCTTTATTCAAACGCCAAACGTAACTAAAACATTATTTTAGTGCTGTTGTTAACCGTTCTGAAAACCTTTTCACCAGTGTCTGCATTCTTGTATTTCATATTTATTCAGAATGTGATTCGTATTTACATATTTTTACTTAAAAAAAAAACAATTTTAGGAAAAAAAAATACTGAGCGATACTCGGTCGCCCAGTTACTACCTATCTAAATAAACATAAAAATATTATCTTTTAATAGTGTTTTATTTCATATTGATAGATCAAACGATTTAGAAGTTATTAATAATATAATATTATAATGACGAAATTAATAATCTAATATGTTTATAAGTTATACGAAGATGTCCTACGAATGTTTCCGAAGCTAAACGAATGGGTATATCTTCTTTACATTTGTAAAAATGAATATAATATATTAATAATAATAGGTTGTATTTATAATCATTTTATAACCTCAAACCAAATCTTATAACGTACTAGCTGGCCCGACCCAGCTTTGCACGGATAGACAAATCAAAGTTAAATGTATATTAACAAAAAATATATTTAATCAATAAATATATTACACTATGTATTTCTTATGGGGATTTTTAGTAACTTTGACCCCCCACCCCAAACCTCCCCTAAAATTTAGATTTTTTTTTTTTAAACACTTTCTTAGCGAGCACCTAGGGCCCTAGGGGAAGCTACATAATAAATTTCATTCCAATCCGTTCGGTGTTTCTTTTTAGTAACTTTGACCCCCCAAACCCCCCCTAAAATTTCGAATTTTTTTTAAACCCTTTTTTAGCGAGTAGGCTACCGGTACCTAGGGCCCTAGAGGAAGCCACATACCAAATTTCATTCCAATCCGTTCGATGGTTTTTTGTAGTAACTTTTACCCCCCAAACCTCCCAGAAAATTTCGAATTTTTTGAAAAACTTTCTTAGCGAGCACCTATGGCCCCTAGGGGAAGCTACATACCAAATTTCATTCCAATCCGTTCGATGGTTTTAGAGAAATCGTGATTTAGTAACTTTAACTCCCCAAAACCCCCCTAAAATTTCGAATTTTCGGAAACCCTTTCTCAGTGCGCGTCTAGAGCCTATAAAGAGTATTAGTGCCACATTTCATGTTTGTAGGCTTCGTGGTATTGGAGAAACTGTGATGAGTCAATGGTATTTGGCTTTTATAAGTATAGATTATAGCCTACATTAGTTCTTCATAAGACTTATATAATTGATTGACGTAGCAAACATAACCCCAAACTATAATCTACGTTAGGATTTGTTTAAGTATACAGATGATGGGTGAAATCAGCTGTTATATTATATTATTATTATTATTATTATTATTATTATTATTATTATTATTATTATTATATTATATACACGTACGTACGCTTTTATACGAGTTGATTCACAGTGAGAAATGTCCTTCGTTTTATAAATTTCAAACCAAAACATCCTACAGAATTTTCGATGTCTGACATTGTATAATTATATATTTTAAAATTGTAAAAACTTGCGAACCTTTTTGGTGGACCATAATGCCTCACCTCTCTTGGTAAGTCGTACATACATTTATAAATCAGTGACATGTTTGTTACGTTTTAAATAGCCGTAAATAATTAAAACGACGTATGCCTTGTGTGCATTATTTAATTCCAAGATAGTGGCGCTAAGGGGTTGCAGCCAAGGTTTACAAGGGTAAATGTTTACAATGCATGCTATGTTTACAATCTTTGTTGACGTCTGCACACAGATACACTCCTTGGAATTGTTTATCTAAGGTAAACAATGCTTTATCAAAACAACAATGCAAATGTAATTTCGTAAACAACTCAAAGCTGTTACTTCATTAAGTCGGTTTAATCATAACTGGATTTATATTCAAATTTGCTTTAATAATTTCTTTCTTTAATTTGCATATTCCCTTTGTAATTATTTTAACTTGGATGTGTTTTTCAGCTAGGGGTCAGGACAAGCCGACGCAACAGATCATAAAAAACATGTACGGCATTTTAAAGATCATACAGATTATACTTTGTGAAACGCAAAACGGATGCGTATTGTGACTGTGCTTCAAGAGACCTTGCAAACAATTTTATGATAAAAAATAAACGAATTTTTTTTTTTTTTGAAATTTAACATTTCTCTTATGGGATAAAAATCCAAGATGCCCTCCATACAGCAGACCCTTAAGTCAAAGGGATGAAATTGGATAACCACTGTTAAAATTAAATCAAGAAATAGCGAAGCATTGTCAGGTCTATATACTAATATTATAAAGAGGAAAAATTTGTTTGTTTGTATGTAGGGGGTAATCTCTGGAACTACTGAAGAAATTTAAAAAATAGTTTTACTAATAAAAATCCACACTATCCCTGTGTAAGATAGGCTATAATACATTTTGATAAAAACATTTTTTATTTCAATATTTGTAAATTTGTCGGAAAAAAATTCATAGGTTAGGCCTAGACTGATGAACTAAACACATGTATTTAAATGTAATACCATAGCAACCAATTGAATAAAATAACAGATAAAACAGCTGTTTGCTCTAATATTTCCATTAACAGATGATTTCAAACTTTGAAGCAATTATTTGTAATTTTAACTTTTAGGTTAGGTTTTTATTTAAGGGGATTCCCTACTGAAAAATTACCATTTTCAAATTTTTTTTTCCTTTTTTCCTGATTCTATAGGTCTAAAGAAAACCATAACATATGCCACAAAAGTTGTTTATATCAGTGTGAAAAATTTATTCAAAGCAATGCGCGCACCTACTTTTGGTCGAGTTGAACTTCTTTATGTTTGATATTTGGACTGATAAGATTTTTTTTAAGTAATTGCAAAGAAGGACAACAATGTTTATTATTAGGCTTTCAATGCCTCCAATATGTAAGTAAATCATATCTTGACTACAAAAACTGGTTTGCAAGTTATTCCCCTCTATGGCTGCTAAAACAACTAATGGAATCTTTAAACGCGATTCCCCGCAACTTTTCAATTTTGATATTTTTTACACAAAAAAGTTCTTATTACTTTTAACTGCTAAAGCTACAATGATGATATCTTTGCCACACAATAGCTTAGTAGCTTATAATGCAACTTTTTGGGTATTTTTATTCCTCTAGGACAATAAATACAAGAGTATTTTTTAAATAATTTAAATCACAAATTTGTTATACATATATGTATTTTTTTGTAAGGTCATAACTACTAAACTTTTATGGGTAGGTTGACTATACCCATAAAGTAAGTGCTTTTTATCTACTTCAAAACTTGATATCAAACGACCAATTCGATTCAGTAGTAAAAAAGTTATAAAATATTTTAAAATCATATTTTTTGCCTAAAAAAACCAAAAAATGTAAAAAGGTATGTAAAAAATGTTTAGGGTCAAATGAATATAAAAAAATTGTTCATAATTAAAAAATTCCTATTTTATAAAACTCCTATTTTCAGTAGGGAATCCCCTTAAGTGTAGACCTGAGCCTTGCTGGTTCTTTTAACCTTTATTGTAACTGCTAAAATATACGAAAAAATTTGATTTTCACATTTACATTATTTACCATACTAGCTTTGGGGTTAGTATTAATCCTACACCTTTATTATAAAAAAAATATAACATGATTATGTGTATAGAAGGTTCCAACTGGGTTCGCACTGGTTTCCCCTAGTAATATATCATAAAATAAATATAAGTAGAAAAATACGTTCTACTTCTATTTTTGTTATTTCACAATTTAAAGACATATAAATAAGGCTCGTTACATTCGAGAAAATTTATTTTATTTTCATCCTCTTTCTCTGTAAATAACTTAAAGTTATGCAACATTTCAAATGCAAACGGAATGTTCGAAACGCAATACATTGGTCAGAAACAATATGATAATATACAATAAAGTATAGTGCTTAGAAGTGCATCGAGTCGGGGAATAGAATCCCATTTCAATCAATTTAAAGCGAACCTATTGTGAGTAATGCAGTATCGAGCGTTCTCGCAAACCGCTGGCTTTAATTTGAAATGCCAGACGCTTTGTTTTAAGTGACAGACTTCTGCTATAAAATGCGCATTTTGCTGTTCAAACGACTTTTATATATTCGTGTTTAGAGAAACTGCGTCCCCACACTCAAGTATATTGGAAAAGATTCGGTTAATGTAGTTTCTATATGTATTAGTTAGATACATTTAACTAGTGGCTTAAAATATATACTAATTTGGGGGTTTCAGAAACTGAAAAAGGACATAGGTGAGGAAATAAAGTACTGGATCTACGATAATTTTAGCAGTAAGACGGATCGATATGAGGTTTTTTGCATTCGATTCAGGAATCTGCCGGGAAAGTTTGTGACCCCATGAGATCGATAAGAAATCAACATTGCATCGGTACATAAGAAAAAAAAAAAATTTAAAGTGCATTCAACGAGCTAATAAAAGAAAAATGTATAACTCCGTAAATAATAACAGAAATGAGCCCAATTTTGGTACTCGGGGGTTTTTGGGGTCGCTGAACAAGAGTATAATATCGGCGAACACCCTCGGAGTACCTGAGGTCCAGGATTCAGTGATCCCGAAAATCCTGAAGTAACGAGTTCGCATCTTTTGTTTACAATCTTATTTACTTACGTGACGTATATAATGAAGGAAAAAGCCTTTAATTCTTCAATAAACACTCTATATTTAGTAGTATTCGTATAAATATTCAATCGCTCTCTTCATTGTCCGTTCGCTCATTTTCATCTGTACTTATAAAAGCCAAATACCATTGACTCATTGACTCATCACAGTTTCTCCAAAACCACGAGGCCTACAAACATGAAATTTGGCACGAATACTCTGTAAGTATTGGTAAGTAAACACCAATACTTGAAACACCAATACCCAATGTCTTTAACATCAGCGATAACAAAATAATTATAATAATATATTATAAAATAAATTTTAAATAAATCCATAATAAATGAAACTACAGAAACAGGCCAGACTAGCTTTGTATTTCAACAGGAAGTTACAACGGATGTACCAGCTTAAATTACTTAAGCCACAAATACACTGCTTTGCGTTATTCTGTGTGAATCAACGAGTGCAGACACGCGATAAATACTGCCAAATCTGTAAAACTGAAAAGCCAATCAGAACAATATAAAATTCAAATAGACCAATCAAAGGAAAATCCAAATCGTGAAACTGTGTGGTGGGGAAATTTTGGAGAGAACACAAGGTCTGTCATCAACTAAAATTCAATCAATCAACACCTAGACCAAATCTTTCGAGATGCATCATTTTCATTTTACATCAATTATTTAATAAAGTAACTTCATCATTAGTAACCGAAGATAAATGATTCAAGTAATAAAGTATTTGTATAATCACTAAACAAAGTTTTCAATCAAGTTGCATACATCAAATGGATCCAGGAACCATCAAAACCAAGGAATAAAGTGCAGTAGTGAAGTGTAACATAAAATTAATAAAAGTCAATAAGGGAGTTTATAAAAGTGCAAAGTGTGTGAGAGTGGGAACAAAAGAAATTATGTAAGTAGCATTAATATTTCATTTCATTGTAAAGACAGATCTCGAGGGTTAAAATTAAATAACAAACGAAATCATATCTAGAGGATTATATCATAAGTAACATTAAAATAAATTGAAAATAAATAAATAGTAATTCATTAATAAATAATCGTATTGGGACTGGTTTATTAGGATTAACTGAAGAGAGGGTTTAAAACACCTCATAAGTAATAGAAATCAGTCACCAAATCAACCAAATCATTCAAATAAATTTATAAATAATATAATACATTTTGTAATATCAGATTTTATTATGTACTAGTAATTAGAAGAAATTTAAGATTCAATCATTAAAATTAAGACACATAGATTTAAAATGTAGGAGAGCGGGAAATTAAATTACTAGCACCGCCCTCCTTAGACGAATGTAATCTTTCACTTTATTACTTTAGAAAATATAAATTGAGTAAAAATTAATTGTATCACATTTACATGTATTTAACTATTTTGTGAAGAATAATCATTGTAGGAATTATTTTCAGAAATTTCAGAATATATTTAATAATTTTGTGAAAAGGTCTCTGTACTTATTTCTACCCAGTTCTTAGGAGTACGTCACATGCCAAGCTAAAATTTGATCCGTAAGAAGAATCTGGTGGAGCCCCCAAAACTTTCAAAGTGACTTTACAAAACCTTACATAACTTCACAGTAGTCTTAATTAAAATACAAAACCTTACATGATAAAACCGCCCAGACTACATAAGTCTTACAACTCTTTATAGGCTCTAGACGCGCACTAAGAAAGAGTTTCCGAAAATTCGAAATTTTAGGGGGGTTTTGGGAGGTCAAATTTACTAAATCACAATTTATCAAAACCTACCGAACGGATTGGAATGAAATTTGAAATGTAGCTTCCTCTAGGGCCATAGATGCTCGCTAAGAAAGGGTTTGAAAAAAATCGAAATTTTAGGGGAGGTTTGGGGGGTCAAAGTTACTACAAAAAACCATCGAACGGATTGGAATGAAATTTGGTATGTAGCTTCCTCTAGGGCCCTAGGTACTCGCTAAGAAAGGGTTTTTAAAAAATTCGACATTTTAGGGGGGTCAAAGTTGCTAAAAAGAAACACCGAACGGATTGGAATGAAATTTATTATGTAAGCTTCCTCTAGGGCCCTAGGTGCTCGCTAAGAAAGAGTTTTTAAAAAATTCTAAATTTTAGGTTAGGTTTGGGGGGGGGGGTCAAAGTTACTAAAAATCCCCATAAGAAATACATAGTGTAATATATTTATTGATATAATATATTTTTTGTTAATATACATTTAACTTTGATTTGTCTATCCGAGCAAAGCCGGGTCGGGCCAGCTGTCATTCATACAATCGTCATCCAGATTTTCGTTACATTCCGCCTCGGAATACTTTGCATTTGTGCAGTCAGACCCTGCACAGTTCTCGCAAGCTAACCCGTGTTTTGTGCATCCGCACGAATTACCGCAGTCAGTTTTTCATTCGCAGAATATCAAATTCGTGATATGAAGCGGACCACATAACTGTGTCATCCTTATGGGAATCACGGAATTCTCGATGAGCGACCGTCCCCAGTCTGTTGGATTCGGAAAATTTTCTCCATACACCCGCTTCAAATGTTGCGTGAAAGCATCTGCAATTGGCAGAATGTAATTGCTACAAGGGGCGTCCTTGATGCTACATTCGTGTTGAGCGACCCGAAAAAAACCCCTGGTAACGAGTTTCGATCGATTTCGTGTCGAATTTTTAGAACATTCCAGGAGTTGACGTGTATATCACCCGCCCTGGACCCCAGGTGCTCCGGAGGGTCATCGCCGATATTATATTCGTGTTCAGCTAACTCACAAACCCCCGAGTACCAAAATTGGGTCCATTTCTATCCTTATTGATCAGCTCATTCAATGCATTTTTCTTATACACCGATGCAATATTGACTTCTCGTCTATCGCATGGGGTCACAAACTTTCCTGGCGGCTTCCTGAATCGAATGCAAAAAACCTCATTTCGGTCCGTCTTACTGCTAAAATTATCTTAGGTTTGGAATATTGTTGTACTTTATTTCCTCGCCTATAACTCAAACTCATTCTACAGAATACTGAAAGACCTCTGCGCGCTTCGTCAACCCACTCGCTCTGCTCGCTCAATTGAGATCAGAATAATGTAGGCTATATTTATAATCATACCAGGTGTCTTAAAAGTCCCCCCCCCCACTTTAACTTTTGTGTTTGTTAAAACAAACAAATATCATTTGGGAAACGATACTACCTCAACCCAAAGTATCTTTTTAAGCAATTGGAAATTGTGAGTGTCCCCTAAAAATGGGGGATTTTGGGGACAACTCAAAATTTTTAAATGGGAAGTATGGTCATGTGATACCTCATTTTAAAGGTATTTTAAGTCTAGGAAAATGACATAAAGAAAATAAAAATCGGACAACCCAAAACAAAATGGCGGCCCTAAACGTGTTGAAATAAATCGACATACAGTTGCTAATATCTCGAAAAGGAGATTTTTTAGAAAAAATTTCAAGAGACAAAAAATGTTTATTTCAAAGTGCTTGACCTAAAATATTGTTTTCAAATCGATTTCGTAAATTTTATTTTTTACAAAATTTTCTAAGATGTAGGAGTCGACTTAAAATTTACGAAATTTACGTTGGTAGCTACCTTGAGAAAATTACGAATTGGAAGGTACCTTTAGGCCTGCTTAGTGAAAAGGAACGACTCTGCATTGCAAATAAGGCAGCCTTTAGGTAACTTTAAAGAAGTTTTTAAGGCTTAGTTAAAATCAATATTTGATTAGGTTTAACTCTGCATTCAGAAATCATATCTTAGTACCTCCTAAACTCGCCCTTTCCTTAAGGTTACCTTAAGAAACGACTATGAATACCAGCCTAAATAATCAACGCCTTCGTGAGTAGATCAATTGCCCAATAGTTGGTTGAACCCTGAAACAAATAAACTTAAATTTGGAAATTCGCTCAACGCATGTCAGCGGTTCAGCTGCGTGGTCGAATTATTTCATCCTCACAGCACAAAGTATCCCTTCTCCAAACTTAAACCGAAGAGACAGAAATAAAGAATAGCTAAATCTGATTTTCCCAGCGACACATCTTTCCTTTTTACTTTTCTCCAATTGAAATAGATACAGACTATTTACGTCGAACAAAGAGATTTGATAACGCCAAAAAGGAAAGAGCTTTCTAAGGTTTGGCGTGCAAAGCCTTTCCCCGTAGCAGACGACATTAAAGCAGATACAATCTTATTCTAAACTTTCACGGGAAAATATTTGTATGTCTGAGATATTGCTGATCTGTAAGATATTGCACTCTTATTGTTGTTAAGGTAACAATTATTCTTTCGTCTTGATTAGTTGTGGAAACGTATAAAACTAATTACAAAAGCAGGTAGGCCTACAGTATTTCTCCGATTTCAAGGAGAAATTCGGATACAACACCGAAAACGTGCACTGGCCATTAAGTTTTCAATAAAACTTTTTATAATTCTTAAAATAAATAGACTAAACACAAGAGAGAAACAATTAACCGTCTTCTTTTTGGGTCAAAACGTTTACATAAAACCTGCATATAGGAGAACCAGTTTTTAATGAAGTTACGATTTATTCAGGTGAAGTTACTTTTCATCCAATCCTATTGTGCGACACATTGCATTATTTAGGGATATATGGGATTCATAAAAACCAAACTATTAAATTGTTGTTATAGCAACGAATGTATTCAATTCATGCTATAGTACGTCAAGAAAAATGTTGAATTGATCAAAAAATGTTATCTACACGTATACATAAAATTAAAGTGTCTGTGATTTCAAAATATAAGCTTTTTTCTAAGCTCATATGGTTATCACACATTATTTCCAAAACCTAAACACCCATTTATAATGTTTTTGTCTGTTTGTCCCGAGGCTAATCTTCAGAATGGCTGAACCGATTTTGAGGAAACTTTCATTAACATGTAGAGGACTTTTCAGAGAATATTTTAGGCTACTGTTTATTCCGAAAATATTTAAAATACCTATAAATTTTTTTTTTAAATTATGGACAAAATTTGGGATTTTGTCGACAAAAGTTGTGGATATTACGAGAATATTTCAATCTATGATTTATATTATGTACAGGTCTCAGCTACCCCCATCATCCTTACTTCCAAGTGCTTCTGTCCTAATCAACCATCATTTCCGTAAAAATTCCTATTAAAAAATGTAAAAATTATAGACAAAATTTGGGATTTTGTCGACAAAAGTTGTGGATATTACGAGAATATTTCAATCTATGATTTATATTATGTACAGGTCACAGCTACTCCCACCACCCAACTTACTTCCAAGTGCCTCTGTCCTAATTGGCTTGCAAACGTATTTAAATGAAGAAAATTATGAGGACATGTTTGACCTAAGACATACAGATTTTTTTTCCATTGCATGTGTGTTAGGTACACATACAAACTGCTTCAATTTGATTCCATAAGTATTCGAAAATGATTCAACTTATATAACCCGAACTACCAACGACTAGCTTTGCTTTGGATTAAGAATTTGATTTTAGGCGGCATGGGGAAAATCTATACATATTAAACGTTAAGTTTGTGTACGCTTGAAAAACTCAAAACGTTCTGCATCGGTCGAGGTCAAATTTTGACGGAATATACAACACGCTTCAACGAATGTTTTTATCTGTTTTAAACCTCCGACACAAGGGGATATGGGGGGTGAAAGTGGGGATGAACAATCGAATATTTTCAAATATACCCAAATATAAAATGGTTGCTATGTCAACGATAAATACAAAATGCACATTATTAAAATGCGTTGCAAAATTGGTTGCTATGGCAACGACAAATGCAAAGTACACGTAACAAAAAATGAATTGGTTGCTATGGCAACGACAAATACAAAATACACATAACGAAAAAGCGTTGCAAAATTGGTTGCTACGGCAACGACAAATGCAAAATACACGTAACGAAAAATGAATTGGTTGCTATGGCAACGACAAATACAAAATGCACATAACGAAAAAGCGTTGCAAAATTGGTTGCTATGACAATAAATGTAAATACATCCAAGACACATGTATTTTTCATGAATGTAAATTAAGAGACTATAGGTTCCGTCCGGCGTAGTAGAGATATTATCGTCAAGCGCTGGAATTAACAATTTTATTAACAAGAAATGGAAAGTAGGCCTACGTATAGTAGAAACAGAAAAGTAAATTAATAAATAATTATATATTTTGATTTAAGTATTACTGTTTCCATACGTTTAATGTTATTTTAATAAAGGTGTAAATACATTCAATATAAATACATTTTTTGGTGTAGGTGTCCATTCATTGTAAATACATTCAATAAAAATAAAATGTTAGTTCATCAGTCTAGGCCTAACCTAATTTTATTGTGTGTACGTTTAATTTATTTTACCAGCCTGAACCCAACATGCACAAAATAATTTTAGGTTAGGCTTAGAAAGTAATTTTAAGTCTAGGTCTAACCTAAAATTATTTTCCGATGAAACTAAAAATATTAAATGAAACTGTGCGATATTATTCCTTACTTTGCATGATTTATATGAAAAAATTATACAAAATAAAAAATATACGAATTACAGAGAGAAAGTCGCAAAGAGGGGACATAACGCTTTTTCGCCAAATCGCGAAAATTTATAAATATCTATAATCGAAATATCCATATTAAATTACATTAGGATTTGAAGAAAAGGCGTGATGAACTTCGTTCCTGACGGGGGTCCCACGACCGCACACATTTTAACGTTAAACATATGGAAACAGTAAATACTTGTATTTATTGTAAAAATATTGTATACCCACAAGTATTACAAAATTAAACATTTATGAAACTTATGCTTAGTTTTGCCCCTCATTTCTCATCCATGCAACCATAATGTGCCACAGCGAAGCGTGGCAGGGTACAGTTAGTATTGAATAAAGTATTTATTTTTACATCCACAAGTTTTTAAATCCAAAACAAATTTTGGTTCCTACAGATTTCTTAACAGTTTCGACGTGCGAGAAAGCAAAGCAAAAACGATGATAGATTTTGTTATTAACAAAGTTTTGAAATTAGGAATGGGTTCACCATGCTTCTTCCTTCGTTATCATATCTCACCCCCGCAACGTCCACCGCACGGCTGTGGCTTCTCTACGGAGCGGCCGGACACTTATCTGCAATATTTATCGTCCCTTGTCGCTGTTAAACACCTAACTAAATTTTCAAAATGAAATTCCTCTCTCGTTATCTTCGTCGTAATATATCCTTATTGTTTTATATCTATTGTACACACAAAATATATTATGTTTTAAATTACAGCAAGAGAATATCGTAAATTATGTACTATTTTACGTAAATTTTACTATTTCGTGTACTTCTGGAACGAAGTTCCTTAACGCGGATTGCGGTAGGAGGTAACAAATGTAAAATGTAACGCGTAACAAAAAAAGTGTTATTATTGGTTGCTAGGATAAATGGCAAATATAAAATACGAGTAACGAAAAAGCGTTATAAAATTGGTAGCTAAGGCAATGAATGTAAATACATTCAAGAAACATGTGTTTCGATTCATTGATTTAAATTAAGAGACGATCGGTTCCGTCCGGCGTAGTTCACATATTATCGTCAAGCGCTGAAATACATTCAATAAACATAAAATGTTGGTTCATCAGTCTAGGCCTAACCAACAATTAATGTATGTTGCTTTAAGGCAGGTAAGATAAATTAAACATACGCACAATAATTTTATGTTAAGCCTAGACAGATGAACCAACATTTTATGTTTATTGAGTGTATTTACAATGAATGGACATTTAACTGTGTTTACCATCTTAGCTTTGATGTTATAATTAATTCTAAACCTTTATTGTAATAACATTAAACGTATGGAAACAGTAAATATTTGTATAAAAAACAATCTAATAATAAAAGGCAATTGAAAGATTAAATTATGCGTGTATGCTGGTGTTAAGGCTGGTAAAAGAATTGAAGAAAAGGCGCGATGAGCTTCGTTCCTGACGGGGGTCCCACGCGGCCATGTATCATTTACTTTTTTTACATGGCCGCGTGAAACGACGGTCGCAAAATCCCTAATTTTGTCCTTAACTTTTCTAAATAGAAAACCTAAAATTTTCCGGGATAAAATGTAGCCTAGATTAATCTCTGAAAAGTCCCTGGTATCTTCTGTTCAGGAAGATCCCACGCTACCCAATCGGCTATTGCTTGCCATAAGGAAACATGACTACGAAAAAAAAACCCTTCTCGCCCCTTCTCCTCTGTTATAAACTACAATAAAAACCATTAGTTTTTGTTTGATTATTTCCCCGTTTATGTTTATTTAGTACTAATATGTAGTACTTGTTTGTAAGCAGCTATAACATGAGATCAAATAACTTGGAATTCAGAAAAATGTGATATAAATCTTGTTATAGTTGGATCTTCAATTTCTCTACATTTTTTCCTACGAAAGACAAAGTATGTCAGAGTATTTTTTAAAAAAATGTAAAGAGATCAACTTTCTAGAAAATTAATATAATAAAATTAGAACAAAGAATCTTACGACTAATACAGTCATGTGCAAATTAATCTGAACAAAACCATTTTATGTTTAAAACAAACATTTATTAGCTTAATTACATAAATGTTGACATATTACATACATATTAGTACTTAGTGTGACCTCCTTTTGCTTGTATTACCATTTCAAGTCTTTTTGGCATTTAATCAACTAATTTCTTGCACATTTCTTGAATTTCAGGATCATGGAACCAAACTTGAATGAGTGCAGAAATCATCTTCTCTTTTGTTGTGCAATCCTTCTTTCTTAATCTGTTTTTGCAAATGGCCCAGAGATTTTCTATGGGATTGATGTCAGGCAAATTCCAGGCCACTCCAAGCACAAAATACCATTTTCATTCATAAATTCCTTAACTGCTTTGGATGCGTGACAGGGTGCAAGATCTTGTTGAAAAACAGGATATTTCACTTGATGGTCATTTTCCATTTTTTTTTTAGTGCAGGAATTACTCTACCTTGTAAAATAGGGATATATTTTACACTATTCATCATTCCAGTTATAGGCACCAACGGTTCTAGGCCTTGATACGAAAAACAACCCCAAAACATTTTTTTAACTGGGTGCTTTACTGTTTGTTGCAAATGTTTTGGTGACACAGCTTCATTATCTGACCTTCGTACATGGGACAACTTTGTACCTTGGACTACAAAATGACTTTCATCCGAAAATAAAACTTTCCTCCAATTCTCAGCTTTCCAAAATTTAAATTTTTTCGCCCAAGCCAATCGTTTTTTTTTCATAGCTGCTGTTAACAGCTGTTTTTTTCTTGGCCTTCTTGCTTTTCTGTTAACAGCCAAAAGACGTCTTCTAACTGTAGAGTCATGAATATTAACACCTGCGGCCTCTAAATCTTTTTTAAGCTCAAAGCTATTTTTTTCAGGGTGAATTTTACTGTTTCTAAGCAACATTGCATCATCTTTAGCCGTCGTTTTTCTTTTTCTTCCACAAACACCTTTTCTTTTAGGGGAAATTGATCCAGTTAGGTTTTTTAATTTAATGATGTTATTTACAGTGCCTAAACTAACCCCACATTGCTCATCTATTTGTCTTTGAGTCAAAGAAGTATGTTCTTTTAAGGTTATTATCTTGCTTTTTTTTCTAGGAGTTAGATCCATATCCAATACTTATTGTAAATTAACTAAGCACTCACCAAATTATCCAGAACGTTTTTAAAAAACCACAAAATAGAGACAAAAAAACACTAACCACATGGAAACACAAACATAACCTCCAATTTGTTGCAAATGATGTAGAAACAATGAATCACATGTAGAAAAAGAATACAGCCACATCTCCAGGTTGGCCAACGCCAAAAAACAAAATTTACCTCGCTGTTCAGATTAATTCGCACATTACTAACTCAGTGTAATTAAACACAGTGTACGTTTACTAACTCAAAGGCGTTTCAACGACAAAGTCGCCATTTTCAGTGATTCACGAGCTACAATAATCTAACTAGCTTCTCACATGTCAAGCTCAATATTTACGTACTTACAACTAGAATATAGATTTAAACAAGTAAAGTAACACGTTGCAGTCTTCTAGAATACGTATTTATTTTGTTTACTATTTTTTTAACAAGAAATAATGTGCTTTAGCCCTCTTTCACCTTTAATGAAATGGGAGCTTTAGCAGCTCGACCCATACTTTCAACTTTCGCTCTACCTCTACAATATTTGTTACTTTTTCTACCCCACGCACTCCCCCTCCTTCTATTTTCTAATTAGGAAGTGGGACAACCCAATTATCTCTGCCCAGTTGTGCTTCACACAACAAAATTCTAAACAGTCGAATTTACTGTTTCATTTTATGCTTAAGTAACTTGACTCTTTTTATTTTCTTAAGGTTTACTTTGTTTTGTAGTCTTAAAAAAAATACATTAGATTTTTACTTTCTCACTATACTATAGTAGCCTACAGAGAAAGTATAGTGATCGCAAAAAAATCGATGTTGAGATTTTTGTGGAAATGCCTGTTTTGGGACCCCCTGAGTCCAAAAAAGTTTTTTTTTTTACAAAATGTTTGTCTGTATGTCTGAATGTATAGCTGTATACAAAGCTAGAGAGAAAACTAATCGATCGAGTTCGAACAAATTTGCACCAGACTTGTCAATTAGGCCTGTATAGATGCAAGAAAAAGGTTATGAAAAATTTTGAAAAACAACTCCCTTTTTGGCCAAAAACCTCCAAAAAATCAGTTATTATTTTTCATAAAAAAACGGCGCTAACGATTTTGATAAAACTTGGCTTATTTGTAGCCCTTAATGTACCCCCTACCATATGCAAAAAATCGCTTCTTTCTAAAAATTCTCGTTTAGCTAGTAATAATAATACGATTTTCGGGGTTTTTTGGCCGAAAAGGGGATTGTTTTTCAAAAATTATCAAAACCTTTTTTCGTGCATCTATACAGGCCTAATTGACGTGTTTGGTGCATTTTTTTCGAAATCGATCGAATAGTTTTTCTCTAGATAATAATAATAATATTTATTAGTTAATCTCTTACTTTAATATCACCTCTCCTACCCCACCTACAATTATAAAGTCACAGTGAATCTGTTTAATAATTTAAATATGTTTGTGAGAAAGTATGTGCCAATTCCTGGTACTGTTTATTTTTATATTGTAATGGGTGTAAATAATAATTTGTATTTACATTTATTTGTATACAGTTAGTGGCCTGGTTTATGATTACAATACCAGATTTAGTGAAGATTTAACCAAGACGTAGATGAAATAAATCAATGAATTATCATTTAGTTTTAGGAATCAAACATTTCAATAAATTGCTTGCCACTATTCAGAGCTTGTATCATACACACCATGGTTGGCTGAAAGAGCACCCATTTTGTAACTTGGAGGATTATTTAAATTGTAAAATTAGTCCGGTCAAAGTAGACAAACGAGGAGAAAAACATCTCGAAATTTTGAAACTTGGTATAGTTACTCATTCGAGTATCCTGAACAGCGTACTAAAATTTCTTCTTGTGTAAAATTTAAAACAATTAGACAAGTTTCTTATATGTATTTTATGTTTGAATAGGTTTACAAATAAAGCTGAAAATTTACATTTTTTAATTTGTTTTTCCCCGACATTGTCTCAAAAACTATAAACCATAAGAAACTATCAATGGGACTTTATTGAAGAGAATTTTTAAAATTTATTTAGGATTAGTTTTTCGCTATTTTTTGTCTATTATTTGTCTATTCAATAATTTCCAAAATTAAGACAAATTGTAAAAAAAAACATTAAATTACTCCCTCTCTCACTCACTCCCCTTCGGGGAATTTACGTATGTTATGTAGGGCACTCGAATGAGTTAGTATGCCAAATTTCAAAACTTCAGGATTTTTCTTCCTGTTTTGGCTACGTTTACTGTACAGTTGTATAAATTAAGCCAAAAACCATATTTTTGAATTTTGTTCTACTTTCCACGGACTCTATCTTAAAAACTATAGCAAGTACAAGAAAAATTAATAAGACCTTTTTTGAAGAGAATTTACTGTAGTTTAATTTTGTATAGGGTTAGTTGTTCTATAAGCTCAATATTTTCCGAGTTATTTAAGAAAACGTTTAAAAAATACCGATTATGGCTCCCATCCTTCCCTCACCTCCCTTCGGGGAATTTTAGTATGATAATAAAATTAAAGTTACTCTAACATGGGCCGGTGTAGGGGTTACGCGCTCCCCTTAACTTAATTTAACTCTACATAACTTAACCTAAGACGACTAAATCGATATTTTGGTTTTTAATTGTATTTCATATTGCCGACCCATTTAAAACTCTATCCCACCAATTTTTCTGTAGGAAAATCTCCCTATTCAAACACAAAAGCCTAGTCTGCTTTTATTTTGTTATGCATTTTCTTTTCACTAACAACTTTTCTAAAGTAACACCAGAACTTTGAAATTTACAAAGTTAAGAACTTTCGAAATCCTTATCACATTATCGTAGGAGCGCGTTCCTGTTCGGTGATAGGGTAGAGGGAGAAGTTGGTTAACGAGATCCGAATCTTCTCCCTCTTTCTTACTTTGGACTATTAGACAGTTTTCCTTCTCTACTCTTTGACAAAGTTTCAAACAAAAAGTAAACGACTTTGGAAGTATCAGATTCCGTTATCTGTTTGTTCAATAAGGGAACATTTTCGTAACAATAATCACAACAGGTTTACTTCAATATACTCGTTTCTATACTAATATTATGAAGAGGTAAAATCTGTTTGTTTGTGTGTAGGGGGTACTACTGAACCAATCGAAAAAATAGTTTTACTAATAAAACGCTACACTATTCCTGAGTAACATAGCTGTAATTAATTTCCATAAAAAACATTTTTATTTTAACATTTGTAAATTTAGTCGGAAAAAGTTCTTAGGTTAGGCCTAGACTGATGAACTAACACATGTATTTACATTTTTTACCGTAGCAACAAACTAAATAAAATAACAGATAAAAGAGCTGTTTGCTCTAATATTTCCACTAACAGCTGATTTCAAACTTTGAAGCAATTATTTGTATTTCTAACTTTTAGGTTGGAAGAAAGTGTAGACCTGAGCTAATGTTATAAAGAGGTAAAATTTGATTGTTTGTTTGTATGTAAGGGGTAATCTTTGGAACTACTGAACAGATTGAAAAAATAGTTTTACTAACAAAAACCTACACTATCCCTGAGTAACATAGGCTAGAATTAATTTTGATTTTGGTCAAAAATGGGGTTGTTTTTCAAAAAATTTTAAAACCTTTTTTCGTGCATCCATACAGGCATAATCATGTTTGGTGCAAATTTGTTCGAAATCGATCGAATAGTTTTCTCTCTAGCTTTGCATACATACAGACATTTTGTAAAAAACACTTTTTTTGACTCAGGGGGTCCCAAAACGGATTTTTCCACAAAAATCTCAACATCGATTTTTTTCGATCACTATAATTTCTCTATATATATACTATAGTATAGTGAGAAAGTAAAAGCGTAAGCAGCACTGCCGCATTACTGTAGCCGAAATTTCTTATCCGAGAATAACTAGTATTAAGTTTCCTATGAATCAAGTGTATCTGAAGAATCCCACTAGGACCCTTTCACCAAAAAATCAGCAATTTTTAAGCATATTTACTACCACTTATCAATCCGCGAACAAAATATGTAGCCTACTCAAAAAATAACTTAGAACAGTTTAAAGTATGTTGGAATATGTTAGTGTGTTTAATAAAAAAGTATTTTTAGGAAAGAAATGAAGTAATAAAAACAGTAATATTTGATTACTTGTTACTATCCTGTCATAAATCGTTTATTGCCTCTGCTGCGCCGTGTTACTTTGAAGTAACAAAGCTATTTATTACTCCCAATTAAATTTTTTATACAAAAAAATGTTTGCTATCTCTTAGGGTAAGTTCTAGGTTCAATACAAATTATTTGTATTACAGTTTTCAAAAATAAAAATTAATTTGTGCAATAGAGGGTTAACTGTCTTGCGGAGTGCCACAAGGTCCTGTCTTGAGACCCACTTCTATAGCACATCTGATATGACGTCATTTAAATCTGGTATTGATGGCGGGAGTGGAAGTTGTTTTTAATGCAAATAATTCGCCATTGTGGACAAAGCTAAACAATGTAATGTTACCTTGTGAAAGGACACATTGGCTTATGGTACGTGCAGTTACATTTGGTTAGGTATTGTAGGATGGCGTTATGTCAGGTCAGGTTGCGTATAGTCTGTCCGCTCGGCCGTGATACCTGACTTATCGGAACTCAACGCCCCCTCCTTACCCGCTCGCCGGGCCTGCCGGTGGCAAACTAGTGGAGGGGGCGTTAAGTTCCGAGAAGTAAGGTATCACGGCCGAGCGGACAGACTATATAGTTACTTTAGCTTAGGGTATGTAGGGTAACATTAAGTTTCTTACATAGCCAAAATTAGGATACATTAGGTTAACGGTTTTAAGGTAGCATTAGGTTAGATTACAGAGATATACATTAGTTTAGTTAGGTAAGGTAACATGATCTTAGGTTAAGTACGTACGATCAAAAGGTTACCTTATAGTGAATGAAGTTTTCTAAAGATATCTAAGCATATAAATAAAATCGAAGTGTCTGTCTGTGATTTTAAAATATAAGCCGATTTTAAGCTCATATGGTTATTACACATTAATAAAACCTAAACAAACATTTGTACATTTTTTGTCTGTCTGTTTGTTTGTCCAGGCTAATCTCTGGAACGGGTGAACCGATTTTGACGAAACTTTCATTAATGTGTAGAGGAATTTTTATTCTACTTTTTATTCCGAAAATTTTTATTTTATGAACAAATGTTGGGTATTTGTGTCTATTTCGATCTCTGTCTTACAATATGTACAATTCACAGCTACCCCCACCACCAACCTTATATCCAAGCGGTTCTGTCCTAACCAATCATCATTTCCGTAAAAATAACAAAATATACAATGATATGTTTGAATTGACATCACCATGGGTTGGCGAGCGAAGCGAGCAGGAGCAGAGCTCCTAGTAATAAATAAAAAAAAGATGATTAATAAAAAGTTTCGTCGCATTTAGATAAAATAAAATTATAAGTAATGGTTTGCGGGAGCAGTCAGACAAGCAAATAAGAAAACAAAGTAACCGGTAAGAATACACCCTTAAACAAAGTCAAATTACTTAAATTTAACCGAAGCAATAAATTCAACTTTAAGAGATTCCGTTCCCCGAGACACGGCTAGGCAAGAGTAATTGGATTGTCTCACTAGCTAATTAACTATGGAAGGGGGAGCCGGTAATTAATATTGGAGAGGCCGCCGCAGTCTAGGGCCTTTTACCTTGCTCTTAATAAACATTGATAATCAATGTCTGTTGTTCTACAAATATATTATAAACTCACAAAACACTTCATGAATTTATAGTTTACCTATAGTAAGTGCTTCAATTTTATTATTTTAAAGGCGCACCGCGTCCAAAAAATTTTTTAAAATTTTCTGGCGGGTAATTGGTAATTGGATGATACCGTCTTGCATTTTCCGTCAAGCTATTCTATATATAGTACACATAGTATATAGTTTACTTAGTACCTCTGAAATGGACGTTGTGCTTCCTCATTTCGCATGTTGTTCTAAATAGTTTACTTGAAATGGACATTGTGCTTCCTCTTTTCATAAATTGGGTTAAAATAGTTTACTTGGTAATACCTTTAAAATGGGCATTGTGCTTCCTCATTTTGTAAGTTGTCTTAAAATAGTTTACTTGGTAATACCTCTGAAATGAACTATGTCACATTTAAAATTGAATTCTACAAAATTAGGAATAACATAATCAATATTGTCTATATTCGTGACAGTTTTCACTTTTGTCGGCAGTCCCACGACGGCTTTTTTACTTTCTCACTATACTATAGTATAGAGAAAGTAGTTTATAGTGATCGCAAAAAAAATCGGTGTTGAGATTTTTGTGGAAATATCCGTTTTGGGACCCCCTGAGTCCAAAAAAGTGGTTTTTACAAAATGTCTGTCTTTATGTATACAAAGCTAGAGCGAAAACTATTCGATCGATTTCAAACAAATTTGCGTGTCAAGTAGGCCTGTATATGCACGAAAAACGGTTTTGAAACATTTTAAAAAACAACCCCCTTTTTGGCCAAAAAACAACCAAAAAATCAGTTATTATTTTTTGTAAAAAAAACGGCTGTAACGATTTTGATAAAATTTGGCTTATTAGTAGCCCTTAATGTACGCTACCATATGAAAAAAACCGGCATCTTTCTAAAAATTCTCGTTTAGCTGATAATAATAATAACTGATTTTTGGGGAGTTTTTTTGGCCGAAAAAGGGGTTGTTTTTCAAAAATTTTCAAAACCTTTTTTCGTGCATCTATACAGGCCTAATTGACGTGATTGGTGCAAATTTGTTCGAAATCGATCGAATAGTTTTCTCTCTAGCCAATAATAATAATATTTATTAGTTAATCTCCAACTTTAATAAAAAATCACCTCTCCTACCCCTCCTACAATTATGAAGTCACAGTGAATCTGTTAAATAATTTAAATATGTTTGTGAGGAAGTAGCCTATGTGCCAGTTCCTGGTACCGTTTATTTAATTTTCGTTGCCCCAATTTTATTTAATATTTTAGTAATTTAACAAACCTTACCTATCCTCAATCACATTACATTTGATTAACATTACATTTGTCACATTGGATTTAAACATTACTGGCTAATTTTGTATGTTTGTGCCTCATCAAATGAATAAAGAACTTGTCTCCTAGCTTCGCAAATGTTGCTTCTGATTCATTTCTAAGGTGCATTACTTGTAGCACAATTAATTTCAATCTGTCTCGGTCTACTAATTATCCTCGCACCAATATACAAGTTACATTCGATTTCAATTATATGTACGTTGTTTAATTAAAACACGGCAACAACTCTTAAACTTTCCACAATTATCAGCGAATTTCCATAGGAAAGGTGAACCATTTCAGTGACCCTTATGGTAAGACCCTCGGTCGGAGCACCGATCATGGTCCCCAGAACACGTTTTGTGGTGTCATTAAAAATTATATATATACGTGTTCGCACTCAAGCGGTGCCAAAAAGATCCACTAAACTCCAGCTTTCTTTCGATAGTGTTTTACGTAATGTAATGTTAGTAATGTTTACTAACTGGATTTAATTGTTTAACGTGCTTAATTTTCCCTTAGGATTAGTTACTGGTGAATGACGAGGGGGGTCAGTCAACAGTTGGTTTCCAACTTATGAGAAATTGTCCTGCTATTTACTGTTTCATTCCGTTCGTTATAGCGTTTAAAAAGTGTAAATGTGCTCAAATAATCTTGACTACATCTTTACTTTTTACACTCGTATGTTTACAACTAGTACTCCTTCCGTGATCAAAGTTCTTGGCGGGAAGGAGCGTTAACTCGTCTCTCCTAGCCTAACATAACTCGCCCCACACCAGACTTCATGATAGCATGTCTAACGCCACAGTGATCGCGTTCACTAAATAGTAAACTCTCCCGTCTGCACTGTACCAATCTTACTAAAAGATAATTAAGGGAACGGAAGCAATACTGGGCCACATAGATTGGTACTGTTCAAAACTTAACTTTAAAATTTAAATATCACCAAACGCAGGAATGTTTTAGCTGATTACTCACAATTCACTAGATACCTAGTAGTCCAGTCAATGAATGACCAAAAGTGGGGTGTAGAGGACATGGAGGGTGGGCAAGCATTTGACTTCAGGAATTTGTTGGGGGTACTTAGGAGGTAAACATACTAAAAGTCCCCACCCCTACCCCTGCCGCTTCATGGTGGGAGGGGGGTGGAAAGGTACCATTTTTCGGTTTTTCATTAATATCTCGAAAACGGTGTGTCGTACGGAAAAATAGGTTCTATCAGAAATTCAAGCTGACAAAATTCCCTTTATGAATGGCTATGTTCATGGTTTTCGTATCTGTTATAGTTTTCGAGATATCCGCTATCAAATATCGTCAATTTTCGGAAAATAGAATTTCACCTCACGTTTTTTGTAAAACTTGTCTTTTTAACTCCTCAACTTTTCGTTTTACAGGAAAATTGACTGAAAGGAAGTTGTAGACAAATTAATTTCCTTCACAAATATATATTTGTTTACTAGTTTATCTTCAACTGGTCAAAAGTTACGACAGTTTGAAGTTTTATGCTAAATTTGGTAGGAGGAGGGTTGAAAGGTACCATGTTTCGGTTTTTCTTTAATATCTCGAAAACGGCACGTCGTACGGAAACATAGGTTGTATTAAGAATTAAAGCGGATAATATTTCCTTTTTGAATGTCTATATTCATTTTTTCGTATCTGTTATAGTTTTCGAGATATTCGCTATCGAATATCGTCAATTTTTGGAAAATAGAATTTCACCTCACGTTTGTTGTCAAACTTGTCTTTTTAACTCATCAACTTTTCGTTTTACAGGAAATTTGACTGAAAGGAAGTTGTAGACAAATTCATTTCCCTCAAAAATATATATTTTCCTTCTAATTCTTATGATTTTCTGTAAAAACTTGTACTTTTCGTTATTCATATCTAGGTACCTTATATACAAGGTATATTATCTATTTACCAGTAAGGGTATATGTATTCTATATGATATGAGTACAGTATTAAGTGTATATTCTTTTATAAATTAGGGAATATAATATGTTCAATTTTGGAATGTTTATTGAATACAAAGATTTGTTAAAATGACGAAGGATTTGACTGCCCAATGAATTTGTACCTTAATATTATTAAAATTTGGTAAATATTAAATTACCGTACACAATTATAAATAGTGTTAGATTGAGTGAATGTGATTTTAGTGTGTTAAAGTGATGTTAATAGGGGTTTTAAAAAACTGAATATGATTCTCACTGGAGAAAGGATATCTTTCGTTAGCACGAGCTGAGTGAGTGGCCTTGGTGCTTACTTTTTGTAAACTGTTGATTGTTGACACATCGCGAAGATGAGACAAGACTTTATAAGGGGAGATAAGACTTTATCTACCATTTGTGATGGGAAGGGTAGTTGTGTAGATTTTCCTTTCTCTTCTTCCAATCAGTTTATTTAGAACTTGTGCCGAGTTTAGTTGTGAAATATTTTTGTTCATACGTTTAAGTTATTTTTAATTAAATATAGAAGTCGTTTTTTATTTTAAATTCTTCACGAGTGTGATCATTAGTCAGTTTTAATTAAATATATAAATCGGTTTTTATTTTAAATATTTCGTAGTGTGATCATTAGTTAGTTTCAAATAAATATATAAATCGGATTTTATTTTAACTATTTCATGAGTGTGATCATCAAAATGAGTAACAAGTGTTTCGTGTGCGGTGAAGACATTGACGAATCCAGTAATAAGGTGTCAAGAGTTACTGAGAAAGGAATAGCATCTCTAATAAGTGCAAGTAAGGCAAGGGGAGATGGAAAGAGCTCCCAGCTTAGCCAAAAAAAAACACTTTTAATTCACAAAGCGTGTCGTAAAATGTACACAAGGCCCCAAACGATTGCTGCTGATGCAAAGAGGCAGTCTGCATCAACATCAACACTAGATGAAACTACGAGTTTGAGGTCTTCAGGGTCACATTTCGAATTTAAAACTAATTGCTTTCTTTGTGCCAAACCAGCTTGTATTGAAAAATCGAAAAAAGTAAAACTTTCTCAAAGAAGAAGGGTAAGCAGTGTCCTAAACATGGAAAGCAACAAAGTGTGTATACAAGAACAGTGTATGACTGCTGGTAGTACAAGGAATGATCAATGGGGTACAGAAGTAGTACAGCGCCTGTCCTCTATTATTGATCTAGTAGCTGAAGAGGCTGTATATCACAGAGACTGCTATAAGAACTTTACCAGAATTTTGTATAAAGAGAAGATGACATCAGAAGTTGAAGACCATGTTTCCAAAGGAATGGAGGAAATATACTTATACATCGAACAGAATATGGACAGCCAGTTTTCCATGGAAGAATTGTTGGCCGCAGTAACTGGGGAAAAACTTGACTGGAGAACTGTAAAGGCAAAGCTAAGTGAAAAATATGAAGACCGCATAATAGTGAAACCAGGAAAGAACAGGTTCGACGTTCCAGTCATTTGTTTTACAGATGTAGGTTACAAACTTTTAAATGATGCTTGGTACGAGCAGGAAAGGAAAAAAAACGATACAGACGAGCGAATGAGGATTGTTAAAAAAGCTGCAGCTATTATTCGACAGGACATCCAGAGTGAAATTTACGACTCTCGTACATACCCAGCTGGCGATGAATTTCTTCAAAATACGGATTGTCTTGCTCCAACCCTTCATACATTCCTAGAGGAAATAATGATGAATAGCACCAAACGACTTGAAGAAACGAATAAAAAATGCATCTCTATTGGCCATGCGATCACATCTGTAGTTCGACCAAGAACCTTCTTATCCTCAGTACTGTGCAGTCTCTCTCTCTTACTCTACAGACGATATGGCTCCAAAAACTTAATCAATGTTCTTACAAACATGGGTTTCTGTTCTTCTTATTATGAAGCTCAGGTGTTAGAAATGTCGTGTATTGCTAATGCCAAACCAATCTTTAAAGAGGGTTCATTCAATCAATTTGTGTTTGACAATGCAGATTTTAATGTGTGCACAATTAATGGACTAAATACTTTTCATTCAATGGGTGGAATTAGATGCATCACTCCAGCAAGTTCAATAATTAAATGTTCAAGAATACCACGATTGATGAAGATGCCCACATCGTCTGAAACTGGAAATCTTGGAATAATTCCCCTTGAAACTTATCAAGGAAAGGGAGGTGGTCTTTATAATGTAATGGTAGAACATCTGGAAGTACCCAAGGAACCCGCTCATCCTCACCCACATGACACGCTTTAGTTGTTAGCTCAAAAACAACGCATTCGCGTTCCTCAGTGGAAAGGGTACATGAACTTAGTGACCATAGGAGAATATAGCGAAAAAACCAAAGTCATTCCTCTTCCTTTCATAAATTCTCCTCCATCAAATTATGATACAGTGTATACGGCATTGGTTTATGCATCCCAGTTATGTGAAAAAATCAACCAACACAGTGTAATTATCACATTTGACCAGCCTCTATACTGGAAGGCTAGAGAGATAGTTGCAGGAGCGTCTTCTGACCCTCGTCTATCCAAGTGTGTGGTGCGCCTGGGTGGATTCCATCTACTTATGTCTTACTTAGGATGTATTGGATACTTAATGGGTGGCAGTGGTCTAAAAGAATTGTTGAGTACAGTCTATGCTCCTGTCTCGGTTGACAAAATGCTTCAAGGCCACGCTTTTGCCAGAGCAGTTCGTGGACACTTGTTAACACAAACTGCCGTGTCTAACATAATATTCAACCACATTGAAATAACTGAGGAAGAGCAGAGATGTGTTGAAGAAATTATGTCTACTTTATGGGATGAACCTACCCCACTTGGCTCATTAAATGAAAACCCTCATCTGAAATCACTTGCCAAAAAATTAGGAGAAACACTGCAACACCTCAGTAAGAATGGACGAACTGCAAAGCTATGGGTTCAATACTTCCAGATGGTGAACTTGATGAAAGAATATATTCATGCCGAGAGGTCAGGTGATTGGGATACCCACCTCACTTGTGTCAAGAGAATGCTACCATACTTTCACTCATCTGGCCATTTTCCGTATGCCAAATCTTGCCATCTCTACCTTCAAGATATGATAAATCTTCCTTCCAAATTGACATCAGAAGAATATAACACATTCGTCAATGGAGCCTTCACAATGCGAAGATCTGATCGCTTTTGGTCAGGCATTTGGTCGGACATGACTATTGAGACTAACTTGATGCGAAGCTTTAGTGCCCAAGGAGGTATAAAGCGAGGACGGGGAGTCAAAGATAGTGTAATCAGCAAATGGGTCGTGGGGATGAGCGCCACCCATGACGTTTGCACTTCACTGGAAGAGTTCTGTGGAGTTTTCTTCTCTTCAAGTGAACAGCATAGGGATTTTGTAGAGGCACGGACAACAAAAGATATGGCTGATATTGATAAACTCACAACTTGGCTAGATAATCATAATCCCTTTCCTGAAACCGTTGACATCATGTCGATTGCCACAGGGGTGGTGGGTGATGATGCAGTTAACTGTTGGAACGCTGTAGCACATGGCAAAGAAGTAATGAACAAAATGGCAACACTGCCATTTTCAAAACTTAAGCTTTCTCGCAAAGACAGGGCACTTCCGATTTCTTCAGTTAGTTCATCCATCAAGCTCAATGATGAAAAGGTTACAATAGATCCTCTCCTTCTGTTTCAACGGATTTCTATTAGCAAAAAAAATGATGACGATTTAAAGGACTGTTTTCGATACGAATTGGCCCCATTTCCTTTAGCCTTATTCAGTGAAGGTGGTATGAGAAAAAACAAAAAGTCTGTCCTGTTCAATCTCTTTGAACCAACGAATGACGTATTTCTATCAACCTTTGATTTGGTTATTGATGGAGGTTTCCTGATACATAAGGTCATCTGGCATAGAGGATCCACAGTGTCTACAATTTGTGATGGATATGTGAAATTCATCAAAACCCACTACGCAGGAAGGAAATGCACCGTTATTTTTGATGGATACAACAATTCACCGAACAGCACTAAGGGAGCGGAACAGAGAAGACGATACCGAATGAAAAAGTCGTTAGACATCCACTTCAATCTGGACACCGAAATATCAGTCAACCAAGAAATATTCCTCTCCAATCACAACAACAAAGATAGACTAATTAACCTACTGAGGTCTAAACTCCAAGAAAACGATATCACAACGGACCAAGCATTAGATGACGCTGACGTCTTGATTGTAAGCACAGCTATTGAACAATCCATGTTAAACACATCAAATCTGGCTGTAATTGGAGAAGATGTTGATCTTGCAGTAATTCTTGCTGCAAATACACCACCTGACCACAATATTTTATTTATAAAACCTGGCAGAGGAAAAATTCAAACGAATGTTTACTCCACCCAACAAATGCAGCAGCTGGGACTTAAAGACATTTTATTCCTGCATGCTTTTACTGGCTGTGATTCAACATGTGCAACATTTCGGAAGAGTAAACTTGGTTTTGTAAAATTGTATGAAAAACACCCCGACATGCAAAGAGCAGCCAAAGTGTTCCTCAATGCCTCCTCCTCGCACGCTGATGTTGAAAAAGCTGGAAAATTATGTATGCTAAGATGGTACGGTGCTCCGGCCAAAGAGAGCTCTCTCACACCTTCAGATACCTTTCATTCTTGAAATCTGTAGCTAATGTCAGACCAGATCTCTCATCACTTCCACCAAGCGAGGGGGCAACGAAAGAACATTCATTTCGCACATTTCATCAGGTGCAGCTCTGGTTAGGAAACCAACTACCCCCAGAGTTGTGGGGTTGGGAACGCACGCAGTGTTACCTAGTTCCGGTGCTGACCAAAGACCCCGTAGCACCAAAGGAAATTTTGGATTTGATATTTTGCAAATGCACTACAGATTGCAGCAGTGCCAGATGTAGCTGCAAGAAGGTGGCATTAAACTGTTCCTCTTTATGCCAGAACTGTCAACAAGGGAACTGTTTGAATGGAGCGCCCAATTTGATAATCGAGGATGATGAGGAAGAAGACTTGGACCCTCTCACAACATGCATAGAGGACACTGAATCATATATTTCGGATGAAGATGAGTTCCTGCTGTCATCAGCCGAATTGGAGCCCGAAGCAGGACCCTCTCGTCCCAAAAGAGCCAAGAATACAAAACAACTAATGTCTCGCTGAATCGCAAGGTAAAATTAAACTTCACTTTCTTAGTAAATAAAAACATTTTATACATTATATATTTAATATTATATGTATATCTCATATATAAATAACAAAAACAACCATAGTACTAATTTTTACAGAAAATTATGAAATTGAAAACTTCAAATTGTTTTAAAATTTAGAGTAAAATTTTTATTAACTTCACTTTTTTTTAAAAAACATACATTTTTATACATTATATATTTATTATTACATATCCATACTAGATTGTAAATAAGGTAGCTATGAATAACGAAAATAGCCAAACTACAAGTTTTTATAGAATATCATGAAATTTTGCAGACCATTTCAAAACGGCGTAACTTTTGACCGATCGAAGATAAATTAGTAAACAAATATATATTTTTGAAGTAAATAAATTTGTCTACAACTTCATTTCAGTTGATTTTCCTGTAAAACGAAAAGTTGAGACGTTAAAAAGACAAGTTTGACAAAAAACGTGAGGTGAAATTCTATTTTTCGAAAATTGACGATATTTGATAGCGGATATCTCTAAAACTATAACAGATACGAAAAAAATGAAAATAGACATTCAAAAAGGAAATATTATCGGCTTTAATTTTTAATAGAACCTATGTTTCCGTACGACGCACCGTTTTCGAGATATTAATGAAACACCGAAACATGGTACCTTTCAACCCCCCTTCTATCAAATCTAGCAGAAAATTTCAAACTGTCGTAACTTTTGACCGGTTAAAGATAAATTAGTAAACAAATATATATTTTTGAAGGAAATTAATTTGTCTACAACTTCCGTTCAGTTGATTTTCCTGTAAAACGAAAATTTGAGGAGTTAAAAAGACAAGTTTGACAAAAAAC
Organism: Philaenus spumarius; assembly: GCA_018207615.1. Lineage (NCBI taxonomy): Eukaryota > Metazoa > Arthropoda > Insecta > Hemiptera > Aphrophoridae > Philaenus > Philaenus spumarius. The sequence goes on from JAGFPH010000854.1 coordinate 249,453, forward strand.
TTGAGGTGAAATTCTATTTTCCGAAAATTGACGATATTTGATAGCGGATATCTCGAAAACTATAACAGATACGAAAAACATGAACATAGACATTCATAAAGGCAATTTTGTCAGCTTTATTTTTTAATAGAAACTATTTTTCCGTACGACGCACCGTTTTCGAGATATTAATGAAAACCCGAAAAATGGTACCCTTCCACCCCCCTCCCACCATGAAGCGGCAGGGGTAGGGGTGGGGACTTTTAGTATGTTTACCTCCTAAGTACCCCCAACAAATTCCTCAAGTCAAATGCTTGCCCCCCCTCCATGTCCTCTACACCCCCTTCGTTGACTGGACTATAGAGGTTAACTCAATAAACCATACAACTAGATTCAATTTCAGGTTTATTAACCAAAGTTAAGTAAAAAAAGTTTATATGCCCTTAAATAAAAAAAGAAATTATTTATACGCCCTTAGTACAAGAAAAACTTCAGATTAAAAGAACACATATATATTTAACTAAATTGAATTTTAAAAACCCTCCCCAAAAATAAAAATCAAAAACCCTCCCTTTTAATAATGATTACAGAAATTATACAAAAAGGTTAGACAAGATTACAAAAAAATTAACAAGAAATACCATGGATTTGTTTAAAGATAAAAATATAGGTCGTTGGCCAACTCTAAAGCTAAGTATAAATAATTAAATAATAATAAAAGAAAATTAATTATGAGACGTCTCTCTATAAAAAAAAAGGTATATAATTTTCTAATATATACAGCCCTTAGGGCTAAGGTCCGAA